>PVKC010050678.1:0-10524 GCA_004027635.1 Crocidura indochinensis
GTTACTCCTGACTCCATGCTCAGAAATTGCTCCTGGCAGGCACGGGGGACCATATGGGGCACCAGGATTCGAACTGATTACCTTTTGCATGAAAGGCAAATGCCTTACCTCCATGCTATCTCCCGGGCCCCTAAAAGATGAAAGTTTTAATAAAATGTTTATATGTACATTTATATTATTACTACATATGTGAGAGATGCCAAAATTTGATATTTGAGAGGGTAACAAGTATCAGTGATCTTACATAATAGAAACTAGAGTTGGATGGTAAAATAAATATTAATAAGACATTTGGAATCCGTCTTTTGACAGTATGCTTCATGGGTGGAGACACCCTGTATTTCTTAGGCCAATGGAATTTTTTTTCTAATTTCCCCAACCTTTGCTCTTCCTATACAAAAAAAAATGTAGTGCCACATCTGCCTCTCCCCATCTTTTTTCCTTTTCTTTATTAAATTTTATTTATATTCTAGATAGGGTCTCCTGCATTTTTCATAAAACCTTAGAACTTGAATCATTTTGTTCTGCCTCATATTTCTATGTCTTCCTATAAATTGAGAAAAGAAAAATGAAGTGAATAGGGTCCAAGGGCCAAGTGGTCTGAGGAGCATTGAGTGGAAAAATAATTTCAAGTGATCGGAGAGATAGCACAGTGGTAGGGTATTTGCCTTAAATGAAACAGATCCAGAACAGATGGTGGCTCGAATCCTGGCACTCCATATGATCCCTTGTGCCTGCCAGGAGCGATTTCTGAGTACAGAGCCAGGAGTAAACCATGAGTGCCACTGGGTGTGACCCAAAAAACCAAAAAAAAAAAAAAAGTCAGATCTAAATATCCAATCCAAAGTCAATGACAATAGAATCAAAAGACCCAAATTATAACAAGATAAACACAAAATGGACATGTTACACATTACACTGGTAGTCCTGTAGGCTAGTGGCGAGGTATGACATGCATGCAGGAAAACTATGGTGGATGGAAGTCAACATTGGTGGTGGGAATGGCCTTAATTCACTGTTATTAAATGCCTGAAATACTACTGTGAAAGACTTGTAACTCACAATGGTCTCAATAAAAAGAAAACATTTGGATAAATTAAAATTAGCCTCCCTTTTATCAATGGATATAAGTCTAAAATTAAGAAGTAACTTTGGGGCCCGGGAGATAGCATGGAGGTAAGGCGTTTGCCTTTCATGCAAAAGGTCATCGGTTT
Source organism: Crocidura indochinensis (assembly GCA_004027635.1). Lineage (NCBI taxonomy): Eukaryota > Metazoa > Chordata > Mammalia > Eulipotyphla > Soricidae > Crocidura > Crocidura indochinensis. Next base: position 1,215 of record PVKC010050678.1, read on the forward strand.
GAATCCTGGTGCCCCATATGGTTCCCCGTGCCTGCCAGGAGCAATTTCTGAGCATGGAGCCAGAAGTAACCCCTGAGCACTGCCGGGTGTGACCCAAAAACCAAAAACCAAAAACCAAAAAAAAAAAAACAAAAAAAAAAAGAAGTAACTTTGATACGCACTGATCACAATTTAGTATACAGAAAATTGGGAGGCTTATAAATAGTAGGCCTGAAATTACTCTTAAAATAAAATGCTTTAAATCTCATCACTGAAAAAATTGAGTCAGTTTAAAATAGGATCATTTAAATAATTATACCTTTGATTACTTAAAACACTTATTTTTGGTCTTTTATCCAGTATCTTTTTGCATTTCTAATGTAAACTATAGAGAAAAGAGCTTTTATGAGTTTTTGTAAGACTTTTAAAAAGTCTTTTTTTTAAACCTGATATTATTCGAAAGGATTTCATATTTAGAGAATTTCAGAATGAGGTCAAGATTGATAAGAAAAATGAGAGGAAGCAAACAAGTGCAATCAGAATGACTTTATTTTTAAGAGGCCTACATTTTGTGCCACCACATGAATGATTATTGGATGTCATTAAAAATTATTCACATGTATTTGTAAGATAAAACGTTCTTTTTTGATGATTTAAAAATTTTTTAATGATTTTATATTTTTCTCCTCATAATGAGATTTTTTTTTTTAACTTAGGCAACTTTACACCTAATTCTGCTGCTAAGTAATTTTCCTTATTTCTCCTTATTCCCACTCCCCTCTTCCCTGTTAACCAAACATGATGTAATGAAAGCAAATTACTGCTATAAAGTTAGTGTATAGAAATGAATGACAACATGGACAGTACAACTAACAAGTTTCTCAATAACACTGAAAAAAAAGAGAAAGTATTGCTTTGACTTGTTCAGATTCAGTTTTTTTTCCCCAACATTTTTTTTTTTATTTTGATCACTGTGGCTTACAAATCATTCACATTAGTATTTCAGGTACATATTAACATTGAATCAGGGGAATACCCACCACCAGGTTTGCCCTCCCATCTTCCTCATTCCCTTTCTGCATCCCATATCCTCCACCATCACCCCCAGGCCGCCAGAGTAGGTGGTCCCCTCTTTGACTAGCTTACTATGGGTGATCATACATCTGTTTGGTCCTCGTACCCTCCCTCGATTCTCCCTCCATTTGAGAGGCTGAGCTAGATAAATGTGGTTTTGTTTGAGGGACAGATTCAGTTTTTAATGTTAATGAAAATTTGCCTCTCTATAGGACCAGAGAGATTGTGTAGCAATAAGGTGCTTGTTTTGTCCATGGCCAACCTGGGTTCAATCTCTGGCATTCTGTATGGTCTCCTGAGCACCATCAAGAATGATTCCTGTAGAAGCCTGTCTAGAGTACAGTTTGGGGGTGCGGTGGGGAGGGGGGAGATCTGTGACATTGGTGATGGGAATGTTGCAGTGGTGAAAGGGGGGTGTTCTTTACATGACTGAAACCCAACTATAATCATATTTGTAATCAAGCTGTTTAAATAAAGATTTATACATCATGCATGTATATACATATATACACATATACATACATGTATACATATATACATACATATACATATGTGTATACATATATACATACCTATATACATATACATGTATATATATAAAGAAAAGAATAATTCCTGGGGCCGGAGAGATAGCACAGCAGTAGGGTGTTTGCCTTAGATGCAGAATGGTGGTTCAAATCCCAGCATCCCATATGGTCCCCCGAGCCTGCTAGGAGCGATTTCTGAGCGTAGAGCCAGGAGTGACCCCTGAGCGCTGCCAGGTGTGACCCCGAAAAAAAACAAGAAAAAAAGAATGATTCCTGACTACAGAGCCAGGAGACACCCCTGAGCATAGTTAGGTGTGACCCCAAAATAAAACAAAAAAGAAAATATGTCTATATCTAGGCTTCTAGAGCAATCAAAGAAAAAATAAAGAAAAGCATGTATTTCAACTTTAAGTAATACTTAGGAAGTAGGAAAACAAACCATTTTCCTGCGATTATTTGGAGAATTACTGATGAAGGAACTAAGACCTTAGTTACAGGTGTAGCCCAAGTTCTGTACATCCCTATTCCTGTCCCACAATAAAATAGACAAGTTGGGACCTGGAGAGATAGCACAGCGGTGTTTGCCTTGCAAGCAGCCGATCCAGAACCTAAGGTGGTTGGTTCTAATCTCGGTGTCCCATATGGTCCCCCGTGCAGCCAGGAGCTATTTCTGAGCAGATAGCCAGGAGTAACCCCTGAGCACTGCCGGGAGTGCCCCCCCCAAAAAAAACCCAAAAAATAAATAAATAAAATAGACAAGTTATTAGAGTATAAAGGAGATCAAAAAAAGAGTAAATCTCAGGTTAGTTATTCCTGATTGTATAGAAGGGATGTAACTTATGTGAAGAAAAATCCGATTTTTAGATGTAACATTTAAGAATTTTAGATGCAGCTTTATGTATAAATGACACATGTTTCTGTATAAATAATCTAAGTGATATTGTAAATTGTAACTCACCATCAGCATAAGTTCTTTTTTATGTATAAACCATATCTTCTCACCACTCAATAAAATTTCAATAAAAAGAAATAATTTCATTTTGTAGAAGGTGCACTGATTTTAAAAGAATTTGCCATTATTTATCCCTAGTAGTAGGTTCCAGAATAAATTATGAGAGGAATCAATTTAAATGCTCACTGACAAAGTTGACTGGATAAAGGATGGCATATATACTCAACTGATTAAAACTATCATTAAAAAAGATGAAATCATGCCATTTTCATTTTATTTATGATAATGAATAGAACTTGAGTAATTATTATAACTGAAATAAGCAAGAAAGTTAAAGATAATTGTCCATAGTTGCACTTATGAATAAATTATGAATATCTAAGTAAATAAACTTATAAAAACAAACTTGGATTCTCCATTTCCAAGTCTTGTGGTAGATTACTGAGGTTGCCTGGAATGGAAAGATCTTAGGAACCTGGACTGGAATCTGGGTGGAAGGACCCACTCATCTTCCTGCTCTTGGTTTCCCTTCATTGAGGCTGTCTCTTTGGCTTCTACCGCATCAATAACCTTGATAAGCTATAGAAGGTTGGGGGCCAAAGTCCTCACATAAAGTGTCATTGGTAGAACAAAGGCAGTTGGTGTTGGCATCTAGGACTTCAGCTCTGTCCTCTTCACTGCTTGCTTCTGCCCTGCCTGAGAGGACCTCTGCTACCATGGACAGTGAATCAGCTGATTGAGGCCAAGAGATGAATCAGAAGAACTTATGTCAATTGGGAGCATAACAACCACCTTTCACAGGCAATCTGCCAGCTCTGGATACATTAGTAGCATTGGGACCCCTGTCCCCTTTCCCATGATCAAAATCCACAGACTCCCTATCTCTAATGCTACACAGAAATTTCCTGGGATTGTTTCTCTTAATAGCTATCCAGTGAACAAAGACATCATCTTTGGTGTCATTTCTATTTATAAATCCATAACCAATCTAGACTTTGAACCATATGACAGTGCCCAGGACTTGAATTGCCAGTACCACTCTGTCCACTGACTCAGGGTTCAGGGCATGGGGCTATCTCTAACTGAGTCATTTTCAGACTCTGAGTCTGTAGAAATGCTAGCTGACTCATCATTCTTGGGAGATGTAGGTCTCTTTAATTTTGTGGTAGTAGTAAATGATAAATTATTTCAGGCTCTAGGCAGTCTGGTGGTACATACAATCCAGAATGAGAAATGCAGGTAGATGGCCCAAAGCAACATGAAGTCATTCAGAAGGGGGGCCATGTGTACCAATAGTTCAGTGAAAAGCATGGTACATTCAGTTCAGTTCAAGAGGGCCGTCATGATGATTTTTCACCAAAGTATCAAGTCACTCACTCATTATTGGTCACTCTCTTTCTAGGCACCAATTGTAAAATCACCCCACATGTCATATTTCCAACCCCAGACAAATGGATCTGAAGCAGAGTAGTCACAAAGAACTGATAAACCAAACCAGTCAGGAGAGAATCATGAAGATGGTGGCTTCTTGCCTTTCCACAAGCCAAACCTGCCAAACCCAAAACCTCTTTATTTACCAACCAGAGCTGGAGAGTCAACTGACATCTAAGTGGACTTTTGTAAGTCAAAAGGGCTTGGTGAAAAGAAAGAGGTAGTTGGGGAACACCTTTGCTCTGGGCTGTGCAAACTAACAGTCGGGAAGAATGAAAAGAGGGAACACTTTGATAGTAATATGGTATTAGTATTTTGATGGTAAGTATAATGAAGAGCTTTAAAGTTATATCTCTAAAAGTTGAATATTATAAAAGAATGACAAATCTAAAGAAATAAATAAATAGAATGTGTTGTAAGTTAAAGGATCATAGCAGGAAGAGTATACAACTCCAGCACTGTGTTTAGTATTACTGTCATACATACTCAAAGCAAAATAAATGTATAGCTCCAATTAAATTCTTGAAACATGAAATATAGTGCTTTATAGAAATAAAATGGTCCTAGATGTACTCAGAAAGTTAAGTATAGAAAGAAAGCTTAGCTGATATATCTTTATAAACATGCCTGTTACCACCATAATAAACACTTTGCTAAAATGTCATTCACATACTTTTTCTTAGAATTGTCTATGTTTGTGTACACATGTGTGCATGTGTATAGGAATATCTGTGTATTTTAAGAGAGGCCCTATATAATTGACATAGGGACTTGAGATAATATTTGAAATTCTCCACGAATTTCAGTTTCAAAGAGAAAATATCTCTCCCAGTTTTCAGATATCACTTCTTCCTTGCCTTGAATTCTGAGTTTAATTTATGATAGAAGATTCAAGGCTTTTGCTGGCATATAAACAAATCACTTGCAAGAATACCTTTAGTCATGGAGCTTTTTAGGAAATAAAAATCTGGCTGAATTTATCTCTCTAACTCCTACTCTATGCCAACCATTCTCTACTGATAGAACATTTATGAACTGATTCCTACAAGAGGTGTATCATCCTAAGATGAATAAATAGTAGGATATTCTCTTTTCTTATTTAGTATTGCAGACAACATGTTCATAGCCTGCTGCTTACAATACTTCAAATCTTTCATTAGTGTTCATACAGCTCGAAGGGGAAAATAAATCTTGGACCAGGCGACATCTAGCAATGCAAAGAAGAAAATGGTGTTATGACTTGTGTGTTTGGCAAAGATCACTAAATCTGTCTTTCTTTACCTTCTGATTCCCAAGCCTTTGCTACAAATAGCCAGGTTCCAAATCAGAGATGCAATATTTTCCATTCTCAGGTTGAAGAGACACGCTAAGCAGCAGTGAGGAGGCAGAGAGATATGAACACTGATAGACTTAAGATGTTAACAGCAGCCAGGTGATTAATAGTCTGTCACATTCTTTTTTGGAGAGTGTGATGGGGGGGGAGACCTTTGGAATCACATCCAGCAGTGCTCATTTTACTATTTCCATACTCTCTGCTCAGAAGAGATCCCTAAAAGTGCTCAGGAAACCACCTATGTGAAGGATTGAACCAGGGTCACATAAGCCAAGTACCTTACTCCTTGTACTACCTTCTCTTCTGACTGAGTCTTATCTTAGGGCCTATTTCTGAGTTTGGTTTACTTTAATTAGTTTTTGTTTTGAAAACTCCTAGATTTGAACCCAATTTCTAAGTTTCCGTCAGTGTGATTATTACACATCCACTTATAACCAATACCTTTTGTCCCCAGGGAGTGGGAGTGGTGAGAACAAAATTTGAATGCCATGAGAATAACAATCTTTCATATATATGCCTAGAGCTGTCACATATTTTGCTTTATTAATTCATTGCTAGGTCAAGCAATAGCAGATGACTGCTTATCAAACAGATGACATGTGTTTTAATGCATGATTAAAGCAGGATTTATCATGGCTGTCAGAATATAGGGAGTCTGATTTTCGTTATTTAAAGCCATAACTTTGAATACTCCCTGGTTTTACAGTGAAGGCAGTGATTAGGCAAGACAACCGCATATAATGGTGTCAAATCAGAAATAAATTTTCATTTAGAAGACTCTAAACCCATTTCAAATACACTAGAACTTGGCTGTATAATGCGAAGCTCATAGTTCATACTACTCTACCACTTACTGGCAGTGAGATCTTGGGCAAGTTACTTATTCTTCCTGAACTTTGGTATACTCACTTATAAGATAAAAAACAGAATTTACCTCAACTGATTGCTGCAGTGAGGACTGATTGGTGTAAATAAGTACTGGGAGTATTCTGAGTGCAAAAGGTCATGGTTAAACCCCTTTATCTAGCACTGAGGAAGCACTAGAGCCAGCAGGAATCCAACTGTAACAAATAATGTTCTCCCACACTAATGAGGAATAAAAGTGGGTATAGAGAATGCAATTTGGCAGAGGTTTTTGAGTTAGCCCATGAAGAGAGAAAGGAAATCTGTGACACCAAGGAGAAGACATCAGACCAGTAAAAATTAGAGCCAAATGACCACCTACACAAAAATTGTTAAGTTCTTAATTTGCATCAACTCACACCTAGAATGATTTCTGCCTCAGGATATCACTCTACTGAGTTCAAAATATGCATAATCTTGTTCATCCAGGAGGTTAGAAATTACTAGATGTCTATCAAAGACAAATGTTTTGTATGTTAACGATTCCTTTAATGTAAATTTTTCCTCTATTGAGAATAGCCTGCTTATTCCAACAGTATATAAAATGGAATCCACCTTAGAAAGAAGCAGTTAATCAAAACTGTCTGTATTGGCTAGTTTTTCTGCTCAGGCTGGCCCTTAGTTTCAATTTAAGGCCATTTTTGCCTCCAAGCAGTGGTGACATTTTAGTTTCAATAGGACTTGCCAACCTACCTTGTATTTATCAGCCTACTTACGTCTTTGGCAGGAAATTGTTTAAATGGGGATCTACTATTACATTCATAAATAATATTATTCCCAGATGAGAAAAAAGAATCTCTAGAAAATTCAAATCCTGCATACTTAGCCCTATGCACCTAAAAATGGCAGAAAAATGGGCTAGGTCTGCCTGCCACCAAAGACACTCTTTCCATACAGTCACACTGTCTTAATGAAGAGTTTGCACAAGTGAAAAATCCTTACCAGAATGGACTGAAACAGTCTGAATCTTAACCATTACAAAATAAGCTAAGTAAAACTTGCCCTTTGACTTTTTATCCTAATAGATATTATTTACATTTTTTTCTAAAGTGGAGCACTACCAATTACTGCATTATTTTTTTGGTTGATGAAATTCATTGATAGTCCATAGTCTGTTATGACTAAATTTGTCAGTGGCAAAATAAAAATTAAAACCCAGGTAACTAGATTTAATAGTCCAAAAAATTATCAAATTATCTTCCCTTGCTTCAGAGAGAAATTATTCAGACATACAATTTCCTCATGAATTACTTGCTTGTCTAACTCTCCTTGGGTTATGTCTACCTCATCAACTTCGCTACTTTTCTCAATAAATCTTGTCTGAACAAAGATTCAGCTTTTAGAGTTAATTAGGACAAACAAGAAAAATGCAATTCAACTCCACAAAATGTGAATGTTTAATTTTGAACTGATTTGGTAGCATTATACTCAGTAGGACTCTTTCAATTTTCCAATTAACGAGTTACTGACATTTACAAACATCAAGAATAAAAGAAACCTTTTCTTCCATCACTGTGTGTCAGTTTCATTGCTGAAATTCGGATCTGCTTTGGGACACTTCAATCATGGAAGTAATCATGTAAAACTATATTGGATTCTATTAGCAATAATACCTTAGAGGAAGTTAATTTATGATAACTGAAACTTTCTTTGACTTGTTCTCATCTGCCAAGTAATTTGCCTTAAGGTACTTTAAAATTACATTGTCAAAGCTCTAGAAAGATACTCCTAAGCACTAACTCTGAGCCACATCTGAACCACAGTGTATTTTGAAACAAAATTATTAAATAAAGTGTAACATTGACAAACGGGGAACTGCTCAGTATTTTTAAATGTAAATATTGTTAATATTTTTTTTTTACCTTAGGAGACCAGAGAGATAGACAAGAGTTAAGGCACTTGCCTCATGTTGCTCACCTGGGTAAGATCCATGGCACACTGAACTCCCTAAACACTACTAAGTGTGGTCCTAATCCCAATCCACCCCCAAAAAGATAAAATTAAAATCTTAAAGAGCTTTAAATTTTTAAAAATATTTTTAATAATTGAATCACCAGATGATAATTATAAAATTGTTTATGACTGAGTTTCAGTCATTCAATATTTCAATACCCACCCCTTCACCAGTGCACTTTTCCTGCCACCAACATCCCTAGTTTCCCTCCTGCCATACTCCCACCCTGCCTCTATGGCAAACATTCTCTCTTATCTATCTATCTATCTATCTATCTATCTATCTATCTATCTATCTATCTATCTATCTATCTATCTGTCTGTCTATCATCTATCATCTCTCTATGTGTGTATATATACTTATATCTATCTGTGTATATAAGTATATTATTTATATATAGGTATATAAGTATATATACACACATATAGCTTCCTTTTTATTTAGACACTATGATAAAAATTTAAATGAAAAAATATAAATAAACTGGGGCCAGGCGATGGCGCTGGAGGTAAGGTGCCTGCCTTGCTTGCGCTAGCCTAGGATGGACTGCGGTTCCATCCGGCGGTTTTCCATATGGTCCCCCAAGCCAGGAGTGACTTCTGAGCGCATAGCCAGGAGTAACCCCTGAGTGTCACCGGGTGTGGCCCAAAAACAAAAACAAAACAAAACAAATATAAATAAGCTATATGAGAACATAAGAACTAGAGCAATTAACATACAGGTACATGTGTATAGAGACTCATATATACACACATATTTATATATAGACATATTTCAAGGCTTCATTCATCCATATATATGTACTTTTCTATAAGTGCTGCTAGGAAAAGTATTAAAATAAATAGTAAACAAAGGATTCCTAAATTTTAAGAGATTCCTTTATTTCTATCTTCAGGATATAGGCAATAGTTAAAGATCATCATCTTATTCTCAGTGACTTCTTAGTACGTTCTGCTGTAGAAAGACCAGAAACTTAAGTGATAATGTCAAGAACAAAGATGAGGGCTGGAGTAGTGGTGCAAGCAGTAGGGCATTTGCTTTGCACACAGCTAATGTAGGACGGACCTCGGTTCAATCCCCCGGCATCATATATGGTCCTCCAAGCCAGGAGCGATTTTTGAGTGCATAGCGAGGAGTAACCCCTGAGCATCACTGGG
>PVKC010050679.1:0-10534 GCA_004027635.1 Crocidura indochinensis
TCTTCTTCTTCTTCTTCTTCTTCTTCTTCTTCTTCTTCTTCTTCTTCTTCTTCTTCTTCCTCCTCCTCCTCCTCCTTCTTGTTCCTCCCCCTGTTCCTCCTGTTGCTCCTCCTCCTTTATCTTTTTCTTCCTCCTCCTCCTGGTCCTCCTCCTTCCTCTCTCAATTCCTTTTTTCCCTCTTAGATGCTGTACCACAGAAGTCTAATTTGTGTTCTGGACCATGTCCAATGATGATACCCAGGACCTGAATTTGGGATTCAATTCAGTGATGCTTGAGGGACAATGCAGTGCCAAGGATTGAACCTGCATGTACAACATGGAGAGTGTACACCTGCCTTTTGGACTTTCTCACTGGCCAAGAGAGAAGTCTCAATGCAGCTTATGGATACAGCAACCATTTGATCTGACTTTGTTAACTTGGCAATGACAAGAACTTTTTTTCCTATTATGTCTTCTAGTTACTCCTTCATTGGGGGTCCTCCTGCTCTATACCTTCATTGAACTTTATTTTACAGTTAGACAAAAGTTCACTGGTCTGGAAACCTCCCAGTATGTCTCTTGCTTCTGTAGCAAACAGAGATTCCTGCAGAATGTGTGGAGGATGATAATATGAGGTACATTGGTTTATATTTGTGTGCTTTTAAAGATTGCAGGAAATTCAAACTGACTATAGCAAATCTTGTGTTGAATGTTAGGGTTTGATCAATTCCAGGAACATCTCAAGTCACAGACACAATAGTGGGTGATAGGGAGAAGAGCATGGAACAGGAAGAACAGTCAGAGCTGGTGTGGGGTGTTTCTCCGAGCAATGCTGAGGCCCAGGAGGCTACCTGGAAATTTGGGAGCTTGGACATATGCTCTCCTACCAATGCTCCATGAGAAGATGCCACTGAACACACAGATCTTTCTTGATGGCAGGAGGATGCTGCTTGTCTTTGTTCTATGAGAGTAGGTCTCCAAATTTCTGGTGGAGAAGCCAGACACACGAAGCAACCAGGACAAGTTTAGAAGTAGCAGCAGAGTAAAGATCATTTGCTCCACAGTGTCTGGAATTGACCAGGAACTGTAACCTCAAGTTGACACTGAATTGAGAGTTTAATCTTCTCACAACTCAACATATAAGGTCAGATATCTGTGAAACATCTGATACCATGAAAAAGCATGAAAATGAGCAAGCAGTAGAGAGACTTGAGAAAAATGAGAAATAAAAATAACTAAAGGTTTGAACTTTAAATGCTTTGATCTGAGAAATCCTCAGGATAAAGTGCTTTCTGGGTACAAAGAAAAACTTTATGTCATTCTATTTATAAACATAGAGGAGACCATATAAAATTGCTATTTTGTAGGTCAAAAACAGACACAGCCTAGCAATGTCTTTCAGGCTGATCCAATATTTAGTTAGAACCTGAGTTTGACTATAATGTTCTTGTATATTTCAAATGACTTCAGAATTAAGAATTCTATTCTTGTTCTTTCTTTGGTCTTGGTCTTCTTCCACTGAACTGCTTTCCTTCTTGAGAGCAGAAGGCTTGTGTGGTTGCATTCCTTGTTTGAGTGCTGGATTTTTGAAACCCATTCTTATACCTTTTCATTGTGTGAATTATTTCCTGCTTCAACATTTGCTTCCAGACTCATGTCTCTCCAGTGTTTTGGTGTTAGAACCAGAGGACTTAACTCAACAAAATGGCGCTCATAACAGGGACTCTGCTGGAATATGTTCAGGGGTCTGCCACCTTGAGCTCAGGACAAACTCAATCTGTCTTGAGAAGCTGAATGATGCAGGAGATAATTTACAGTGAAGAGATGCAAGAGTGGATTCAGGAGGTCCAGCAATCACGTGGGTAATCCAAACACACAAGCATTCTGCTTCTAAGAAGAAAAGTGACTTGGTGAAGGAAGACTGAAGAAAGAAAGCCTGCCTTCCTCAGACCCCTACTTTTATTGACAAGAACCAGGACACATCCTAGGGAGAAACCTATACCACTGCAGAAAGACACTTTAAAGAAGATATTTATTCACAAAAATAATTGATTCACCTATGTGGGAAAAATTGATAATTAATGGATTGTTGGTAACTTCCTTATTTGAGGAAAAGGATACGCTTATGTTTCAACAGAGGACAACTCAGGCAAGAAACTCTGGGTCCATGTACATGGAGTCTATTATGCTGAGTGAAATAAGTCATAGGAACAGAGAGACACACAGAATAGTCTCACTCATTTATGGGTTTTAAGAAAAATTAAAGACATTGAAATAATTCCCAGAGTTGAGGTCAGGAAGGACTGACTTAAGATATGAAGCTCACCACAAAGAGTGGTAAGTGCAGTTAGAGAAATAACTATGCTGAGAACTAACATAACAATGTCAGTGAGTGAGGGATGTATGAAGAAAGCCTGTCTCGAATACAGGTTGGGAGGGAAGAGATGGGGGCATTGGTGATGGGAAGGTTGCACAGGGAGGTATTCTTGTTATGACTGAAACCCAACTACAATTATGTTTGTAATCAAGTGTTTAAATAAAGCAGAATTTTCACAAATGAAAAAACTCAAATACAAATGTATGATAAGAATGTAAACCTTCCCTCAGAACCAACACATATTATTCAAAAGAGTGTGGGCAGGAAAAATACTGTAACCAGGATAATAAGCTGACACCACATGATGAAGCAGAGACTATTGGGAATGGAGATGGCCAGTTCCAAAATCTCAATGCTGTAAATGAGGAAATTGGCCTTGCTCTGACCAGACTTCATAATTTAGGAAACACTTATTACTGAACTCATGGCTACAATGCCTGTATAACATTCCCAGTTTGACTGATTACTTTTACCATAACCATTATAAGAAGAACATTAATAGGTCCAATCCATTGGGACATAAAGACCAGGTGGAAGAAGGGTTTGGTAAAATTATAAAAGCCTTATGGGAAGGACAGCACAGATATATCAACCCAAAAGACTTTAAGATTATCATTGGAAAGATAAAAAAATCAGTTTTCAGGAGATAATCAATTGGAACACCATGAACTACTTCTATTCTTGATGGTGGGTCTTCATCAGGACTTGAACAAAGCTGATATACAGAATAGACATACAGAGAGAAACAGAGATCATCATGTTGACTCAAAAGCTGTAAAACAACCTTGGCAGAGACACAAGCAGTTTAATGAGTCTATTATTGCTACACTTTTCCAAGGCCAGCTTAAATCTACAATTCAGTGCCTCATCTGCCACCAAGATTCTCAGATATCAGAGATATTTACTCATTTATTCTTGCCTTTGACATCTACAGATAAATGCAGGTTGCAATATTGCCTTAAAGTGTTTTTAAAGAAGAAAAACTAAAAGACAATAATAGGGTTTATTGCAGCCACTGTGGCATACAGAAGGACTCCTTGTTATAAGAAATTTGGAAACTACCATCTGTGTTCCTTGTGAGGGTCTCTCCCGACCTCCCATCCTGCAGGATAAGATCTGGAGACCCCCACAAAAAGTTATTACACAGTTCACGAAGTGGACACCAGCCTGGAAAGAGAAGAGGGACTGGGAAATAATGAAGCTCAGGACGAGATTCCGATCGAGAGCCCAATCTTTATTAAGGGAAGACTGCCTTATATACAAAAGTCAAACAAAGAGAGACAGAGAGAGAGAGGCATGCAGGGAATATCTGTAACTTCTTACAAGAATATCTTGTTTTTTCAAGATTAACAAGTTGACACATCACAAGGCTGGTATTCGTAAATTATGAGGCCCAGATTGTCTTATAGAACAATACAGCACAAGATTTAATCACATTGTATGGCCATCAGCCTCTATTCCCATGGGAATCTTCTGCCAGCCCCTATTTCTCTGGGAACATTGGTGCCTCGTGGGTGACTGCCCTATCTTTATAATGTTACATTTCTTTTAGGCCCAGGGACAAATGGCCGCAATCTGCAATTTGCTTAGCTTGCAATCCATGCGGATTGTCATGTAGCTGACTTTGGCTCAGGCTGTCAGGGACTCTATTTTGATTTTAGAAAGAGGGCTTTTATATTTAATTTCCATGGTCTCCAACACTCTTAATGTATTTGAAACACTTCTATGATGGCAAGAAGATAAAAATAAACTACAGACCTATGTGGACTTTCCTTTAGAAAGCCTTAATCTGGGGTCCGGGTGGTGGCGCTGGAGGTAAGGTGCCTGCCTTGCCTGCGCTAGCCTAGGATGGACCGCGGTTCGATCCCCGGGTTTCCCATATGGTCCCCCAAGCCAGGAGCGACTTCTGAGCGCATAGCCAGGAGTAACCCCTGAGCGTCACTGGGTGTTGCCCCCCCCCACAAAAAAAGAAAGCCTTAATCTATCATAGTGCACTATGGACTCTAAGAACAGCTATGAAGAATACAAATTATTCTCTGTTTTGAACCATTATGGTGAAATGGAAAAGGGTCATTGTAAATAACCTATTTATGTAAAGGCCTATTGTAAAAATACTGCAAGAAAACATTGGTTTAAATGTGATGACCAGGGGCCTGGGAGATAGCATGGAGGTAAGGCATTCGCCTTTCATGCAAAAGGTCATCGGTTTGAATCCCGGTGCCCCATATGGTCCCCTGTGCCTGCCAGGAGCAATTTCTGAGCATGGAGCCAGGAGTAACCCCTGAGCACCGCTGGGTGTGACCCCCCCAAAAAAAAAACCACACAAAAATGTGATGACCAAGCAATTTCAGAAATAGTTAACTTGTCTGTAAATTCATGGCCTATTTTCTTTTTTATATTTCAAAGAAACTTGCTGCTGTGAATCTAGCTGTTTAAATTAGCAGATGCTTAACTGAATGCTCTTTAGAGATGTCTATAATAATATTCTTTTTTTTTTTTTTTGGTTTTTGGGCCACACCCGGTGACGCTCAGGGGTTACTCCTGGCTATTCGCTCAGAAGTCGCTCCTGGCAGGCACGGGGGACCATATGGAGAACCGGGGGATTGAACCGTGGTCCGTCCTAGGTTAGCGCAGGCAAGGCAGGCACCTTACCTCCAGCGCCACCGCCCGGCCCCCTATAATAATATTCTAATGTTTTTATCAACAGGAAAACAGCTGCTGGGTGCGGGCTCCCATTATAGTGCTCATTATTAGAATGTCAGTGTGTTAATTTCTATTCTATTATGTTTATAATTAATGCTTTCTTAACAGTGATCCACGGAGATCTAGTTTGGATACTCTGGTTTCACATTACAGTGATTTTTTTGTTGGTCTCCTAATACAGAGCTCATTATGATGTCTTACAAATATTTTAAATCAATCATTTTCCATTTGATTTTACCTGCCTGTATTATCTTATGTCCCTCTCCACAGAGATCCTTGGAGAAAGCATCTGAATGCCATTGATTCTTTTTTTGTGTGTGGTTTTTGGGTCACATCCGGCAGTGCTCAGGGGTTACTCCTGGCTCCATGCTCAGAAATTGCTCCTGGCAGGCACGGGGGACCATATGGGGCACCGGGATTTGAACCGATGACCTTTTGCATGAAAGGCAAACGCCTTACCTCCATGCTATCTCCCGGGCCCCTCCATTGATTCTTTTTTTAGTGCTCATCACTATCTCACTGAGTATTCTAGTCTTAAATATTATGATTTTTTATTTTATTTTATTTTTTGGTTTTTGGGCCACACCTGGTGATGCTCAGGGGTTACTCCTGGCTATGTGCTCAGAAGTCGCTCCTGGTTTGGAGGACCATATGGGATGCTGGAGGACCTAACCACAGTCCATCCTAGGCTAGCACCACCGCGCCAGCCCCACTTATGATATTTTTTAAGAATGTTTGTTGCATGTTCTTTTTTCGGCAAAAATTCTTCTCCATCAATGTCGATTATTCCAAGTAACTAGAAAACTTCACCTGCTGATTTAATATTTTGAAGCACTTTGACCCATTCTACTTGAGTCAATTTTTCCTCTGGATTGGACCTTTGGTTTCTCTTTGTGTGAGAGTGTGTGTGGTGGCTACCTCTGTGTTTCATGTTTGTCTATATTATATGTAAGGTTTGTTTATATTGTATTTAGCCTTTCCTTCTTGTATACAACCATTTATTTTTCCTGGGAAGAAGATATTGCCACCACTGGAGCATCAGTCGCACTGATGCTTATGGTACTTTTCCAGTATAAGTTTGAAGGATCTATATAGGTAATTAACCCAGCTGGACTTGCTGCAGACATCCCACTGTGCTCATTCTTCAGTTTTCCTCCACTAAGATGCATTCCTTCTTAAGAGGAGAAAGCTTGTGTGGTTGGATTCCTTGTTTGAGTGCTGGTATTCCTGAACCTGTTCTTGTACATTTTCACTGTGTGGATTATTTCATGGGTCAACATATGCTTCCAAACCCATGTCTTTCCAATGGTTAGGTGTTTGAACCAGAGTACTTAATTCAATAAATTATGACCTCATAATGGTGCTCATCATAATGGAGAATTATGATGAGCAAATTAAGAACTCATAAGGGTGTGCATCATACTATCAAATGTGATGTCACAAAACTGATTATAAATTCATAGTGCTGCAAATTTTAATGTCCACTGTGATGCCATCACAGTGAATTATGACCTCATAGCAGTATGCATCATAGTGTTCATTGTGATGCCATAGCCATGAATTATGAACTCACAGTGGTGTGCATCATGTAGGAAGAGACATCCCAACAATGAATTATGACCTAATAGTGGTGGTGCATCATGATGTCTATTGTGACATCATAACTGAGAATTATGATATCATAGTGGTACGCATTATGTTCATTGTGAAGTCACAATCACTAATTATGATGCTATAGTGGTCTTTCTCATAATATCTACTGTATCATCACAAACTTGAATTATGACCTCAAAATGGCACACATCATATTATCCATTGTGATGTCACAACTATGATTTATGACCTCACAATGGAGTGCATCATAATGCCCATTATGCCGTGACAATCGTGAATCATGATCCCATAGTGGTGGCAGATCATACTATACACAGTAATGACACAATCATGAAATGTGATGTAATGGTGGATCACATCATAATGTGACTTGTGACATTACAACCATGAATTATGACCTTAAAGTGGTACTCATCATAATGTCAACCATGATGTCACAACCATGAATAAAAAATTCTGTTCTTAATTGGCCTTCTGAACCCTCCTTTACTACAGATGGGAGTATTTTCTGGCTCAACCTCTATAGAAAACAGTACAGAGATGTCTCCAAAAACTAAAGCAAAAGCTTCTATCTGACCCAAAAATTCCATTTCTCAGTATCTCCATCTTTCAAACACAAAAATATTAATCTGTAAAGATATACACTCACCTCAGTGCTTAGAGCAATAGGCAGGACTTGAGAACAACCCAAATGCCCAATGGCAGGCAACTAAATATAATGTGGTTTAGAGGTTGAAATGATAGATAGTACAGTAGGCAGTACTATCACTACTATGAAGGTAATACTATTGCCTTCCTCATGACTCCCTGAATTTGATCTTCAGCATCTCATATGGTCCCCAGAGGACTGCCAGAAGTAATTCCTGAGCACATATTGGTGTGGCTCAAATACAAACAAAAAAAGTGTTGGTTCATGTATCACAATGAATTATAAAATACTACATGGCTATCAAAATAAATAAAATCTTGTGGTTTTATGCAACTTGGAAAGCACTGGAAGGCGTCATACTGAGGAAACCTGTTGCAGAGTGAAGGACAGCACTCATCTATGATTATGGGAAAACAAACCAGGAACAGATAATATCAATTAACAACAAACTCTGGGTCCTGGATTACAGACTGATTACAGACTGGATTACATCAGACTGAAGGCCAGGCATTGTAGGTAGACAAGAGATGTGACTGGGCCATCAATGGGAGAGGACTTGGGTACTTTGGTGTTGGTGAGGCAAAGCCATCTGTTTACTAGGACAATACATGACAAAACCGTTGCAACCTTATCATAACTACATTTTTGCAAAATGAGTGTATGCCAGGTCTTATTATTGTCACTGCATAAGGACCATAAAAGAGAAGAAAGTGGATAAATAGGCAGCTCATGGTCTATCCTTCATGCAGATCTACACTAGTCCCCAAAGCAATAGGATCTTACCTTCACAAAAGCCTTTATTTCTCAAGGATCATGTCCAGGAATTCTGGAGCCTGCTTCAAAAGGTAGCAGGTCCATGTGTTTTCCAAGTGTTGTATGTTGCTCCCCTTTCTCCCATTGTATCTCTCCCCTGTGCTCTAGCCAGCTCCTTTCCCTTTGTTTCTTCTGTCTCTCAAGTGATACTTAGAGAAAAAGTGACTACTTAAACTGGCAGAAGCTGCTAGCAAGGTGGGTGCTTTGTGTGGATCTCGTGTGTGTGTGTGTGTGTGTGTGTGTGTGTGTGTGTGTGTGTGTGTAAAAGTATGATGCCAGTATTAAGAAAAGAGTAATCAAGCAGAAACCCTGTGAACAAAAGAGTGGCATTAGCAGTGCCCCCACTTCAAGTCTGCCCCCCTGTAATTATCTCAGTAACAAGAACTTCCGCTTTAGTAAAAGTGGAAGGAAGAAGAGCTGAAGGCTTATCAGCTAATGATAACTCAGGTGGCCATTAACATCAGGCTTTCTGGATCATGTCATGGGATGCAGATTTTACAAGCTCAGACCAGTCTTAGTGGCCAAGCAGTTTCCCCTAAGGAAGCTTTGCTGTTCGGGAATTCAGGACTCCACCAGATCATGTAGCCTCCAACAGTGCTGTGCTGAAGCTGATTTGAAGTGTCTGTTTTGCTTCTTAAGGGATCCGAGCCTCCTTCTAAAATTGAAATTACAAATTGTGCTTGAGTTGTTCACTTTTCTTCTCCTTCTCTCATTCAAAGAGTGCTAACACTTTTGTTTGGAAAATATCAACCTGGTTTCAGCAAAGGATTAAAAAAAAAAAAACAACAGCACTTGAAATTTTCAGCATCTTAACTGCTTGCCCTGAAATCTCCTCCCTAGCTTTCACAAAACTAAGCATTGTTTAGAGCTTTTTTAACTTCTTATTTTTCCTGTGGAATACCTCTGTATTTTGAGATATATTATTATAAATATTATCACTTCCAGGCCAAATACAGTCTTGGAAGAAGCCAATTTTGCAGACTAAAGATTTTCAGGAAAAAATAAAAAGAAGTGAGATTGCTGTGTATAAGCATCTAAATTTTGGGGTGCTTAAAATAGAAAGTATCATAGTAGTCTACCCAGCTCAAATCCTCATCTGACCCAGATCTTCTCATGCTTATCAGCCTCAAAGGTTCTGCTCTCTTAGACTGCCAACAGACCCTGTTCACTTCAGGATCAAGTTCTTGGTTTTATGAAACCCAAGGGTGGATTAGTCTGAGGAAGTAGCTGTTGATTAGGTGAGCCAGAATCCTTTTCCATCATGATCATTGCTGGCTTCTTCCATGTGCTTCTGCATGTCTCCTCCAGGCTCTAGTCGTGTGTGTGTGTGTGTGTGTGTGTGTGTGTGTGTGTGTGTGTGTGTGTTTTGAGAGATATCTAGGTTACAGGAACAATACACTGGAAATCAGAGCAATATCTCGGCCATTATTTTGGTAGTTCAAGAAAACAAAGCCAAGAGGGACATATATGTTTGTGAATGCTTCATGCTGTGTAGACAGACTGCAAGCAAACTGCTTTTTCCTTGTGACTTACAGGCACCTCAAGATGATGGAACTGGCCCAGTGGTCTGTCTCTTCAGAATCAGGTTTTTATTAAGCGTTTGAACCTTCTTGATACTGTCATTTGAAAATATTTGGTATTCTTTTCTTTTTCTATTTATCTGATTTGACTCCCATCCATTTTGTGGTGTTGGCGGAGTTTTGGGGGTTGAGTCAGATTTTCCATACAACCCAAAATGCCTTTGCTCTCACTCGGAGAACGTTCCTTAGGTCAAGAAGACAGAGCTGAGGAAGAGCTTGCAGGAGCCTGCCTGGCAAGCAAGCTGGTGTCTCCTCCTCCTTTTCATGAAACCAGTCAGCAGGGTTTGGAGCAGGGAATCTCACAGTTCTCAGTGGGACTGAAAATGAGTTCCTGTGCTTCATGCTTTTTCATGGCTGAAGCAGACAGCTGGATTTTGGGAGAAAAACTTATCCAAACATGGATTTTCATGACTCCATGCTAAGCCCAGACTCCTTGACTCTGGCACAGTGGAGGGTTCTTTTAGCAGCAGTGGGGGCGAAACTGCCCCTGTGAGGTTCATTCTGGGAGAAAAGTCTCTTCCCCAAGGCCAGGTCAGTCTGCAGCATGACCACAGCTTTCCAGCTGTGGAAGCATCACCACCCCTGCCCCTGGAGCTCTAGTGTAATTATCTGGGTACATCAAACCACAGACTTTTCATCGCCCTGGTCATCAGGAAAGGTCCTGGACAGAAGCCAGACAGTGTCTTTGCTTGCAGTCAGTTTTCTGTACCCCCAGACCCTCACTAGAATTATTATCTTCACTAGAATAAAATGTACAATTTCAAGGCTGGAGCAATAGGATTGAAAAGAAAAGGAGTTTTTCCTATAAGGAGTTCTTTT
>PVKC010050680.1:0-10531 GCA_004027635.1 Crocidura indochinensis
AAAAGTTGAGATCTGGAAAGAGAGAGAGAGAGAGAGAGAGAGAGAGAGAGAGAGAGAGAGAGAGAGAGAGAGAGAGAGAGAGAGAGAGAGAGAGAAAACTCTACAAGCCAAGTGCCTGCTTTTCAGGCAAGAGGACTTGACTTTAACCAAGCACTGCCTGGTCTCCTGAGCAATGCTAGGTGTGGTTCAAAACCAAAACAATACAAAACAAAATTGAGAGCTAAATTAAAAATTAAAAATCTCTTCTGGGTAGAGATGTCATTCCTAATCTTATCCTACACTGATGAAGCTTCAGATAAGGATAAGTTGAACTCAGAAACCTCTGGTTTAGATTTATGGCTAAGATTGTAGGCTAGCCAACAAGGAGATTTATTCATCACTCTGTGTCCAACAGCCTACAATCACCCTTCTTGTTCTGTGACTAAACTGGTAAAGCAGTTGCTTTCAGGAGGTGAGTTCATTATCTTCCAACTTGTCAGCCTGCTGCTGACAAAGCTCTTTCTCAACCTGGCATCCTGTCTCTCATCACTGAATCCTCCAATGGCTGTTAAAATGAGCCTTTAAACTTGGAGCAGTGACAATTTTCCTCCCTAGATAGGCTTAGCCCCAAGGCCCCTCCTAACTCAGCCAACACTGGCACTAGGATTTCCCAGCTGTTGCAGCTCAGCTTGACTGTCCTTCCACACCCCCTGCTCCTTAGTTAGGCTTTGGTCCCTGGGTCTGAGACTAAGTCTCCTTTGGCACTAGGAGTAGTAGAGTTTCCAGCAGTTGTCCCTTTCTGGGTTTTCCCAATGTTCCCTACTTTCAGTTTCCTAGTAGCATTCCCTGTAGCTAGGCTGAATGTTAGACTCTTTCGAATTCATTCATTTTTCAGGGATTTGCTTTGCTGACTATGACTGAAATGCAAGGGTTGATGCAACCCTATTCTTGACTCATTTCTTCACTTGTGTTTTATTCTCCAAACATAATGTACATAAGCCTAGGCTTTCCATTCTAAAAAAAAAAAAGTGATGAAACCCCACTAAAAACACCTACCTGGCTCTGCAATGGGGAGAGTGTCCCCTACCATGTCTCTTTACAGGCTTCCCTTATCCCAGCATTTAAGGATGGAAGGTCACTAGGGACAACCTTCCTGAGTGAGAATAAATTAATCTGTTTCCCTGCTTTTCTCAAATATTTGCATTGGGGATTAAGAGAGAGATTAATATGAATCAATTTGTTGACCATTAAATAAAATGATCCTGGGGCTAAAGAGATAGCACAGTAGTAGGGCAGTTTACCTTGCTCACAGCCAACTGGGACAGACCCAGGTTCAATTCCCAGCCTGCCAGGGGCAATTTCTGAGCACAGAGACAGAAGTAACCCCTGAGCACCACCAGGTGTTGCTAACCCTCACTCCAAAAATGGTCCTATGAAATGCATCAAAAAGTGGTCTCCTCTTATAAGAAAGTAGAAACAAAAATAATCCTGAATCTGGAAGGTTTTCTTTTCCTAGACAAGCCCAGAAGAGGCCAAAGGTTGGACTAGAGAGTTGCTTCATGCTGTAGATTCCCTCTTACTTTACTCATCCTTCTTTCTTCCAGATCAATTATAGTCAGCTGCCTCTATTTCTCTGGACCTACAACTCATTGGGGAAAAAAAATAGTGAATGTGTGCTTTACTGGGGCTTTGCAAAGACAATTTTTAGTTTATAAAAATTGTGCCAAACTCTTTTCCCCATCCCAGAAATTTGAGTCCCTGTCCTTTCAATTCTTGATCACCAAGGAGTATGAAATGGCTCAGAGAGAAAGAAGCTTCTGTGGTTGGCAATGTTTAGTTGATATTATTATTTATTTACTATACATATATAATTAATGTCAATCCTGAGCAATATTTTTAATGCAAAAATACCCCTAAAGACATTTGGTACCTTATGCAGAAAACATGCTAAACCCTTAATGCCAAACTTTGTATAGTTTCAATAATACTAAGCGGCAAGAACTGAGTTATAGGAACAGAACAGAGAAAGGAAGGTCAATTACACATGAACAGAGCTGAATAATCTGGGGCATGAAATGAGATTAAATAAATAGAGACATACCACATATACAATAGGGAAATCCATGGGGAACAAGATTAGCTGTATCAGAACTTTAGAGATCAAAAATGACAAAAAAAAACTCAAATTCTCAAACTAAGATGATTTATTAATTCAGATAATTGAGGAAAAAGAATGACAGAAATGGCCTCAGGCACAAATGGATTCAAGAAACAAAGCAAAGGCGTTAATAGCCTACAACTCTCATCATGTTCTTTCTGTGTTGATATTGTTCCCTCTCTATATCTGCGTATCAGCAAACAGAATGCCAACACAGATAACATCAGCTTTATACTTAACATGAGAGGGCCAGTGGGTGAAGATTTAGTAGAATAATTGTGATGGGCAGATTTGAGTGTTGTAGTCATTCTTTGATTCAGTCACTGTGCCAAGGATGAGGTGATAGTGATGGGCTGGATTTAATCTGTAAATTCACTCTTTGGGTAAAGTAATCTGATCCTGAAACTCAGCCCTCTCCCAATTCTACTTTGCTGGAAAGTGGAAATTAGCTGTCCTATGGATAGATTCCTATGAATAAAATTGCTAGATATTAGATAAGGTAGTTCTATTTTTTAGATTGTTTATAAAGTCTCCATACCATATTCCACAGAGGTCTAACCAATTTATAATCACTCTAATAATAATTATTCCTCCCCACCATTTCTGTGAGTTCTGATTGTTTCTGGCCTTTTAGATATATATCATTTTCACTAGAATTAAGCAATTTTTCAGCTGTCATTTTGATGTGCATTTCCCTGTAATTAGTAATAATGAGCATATTTTCATGTACCTATTGACCATCTTTATGTCTTCTTTAGAAAAGTAGCTATTCCTTTCTTCTCCCCATTTTTTGAATGGGTTTATTTTGTTATTTCTGTGTTTTGTGGAGTGCTTTAATAGGGCTTGCATATTAGACTTTATTAACTGTAAGTTATGTAAGTATTTTAGTTCATTCTATGGGGTAATTTTTATTTTCTTACTTTATTTTATAGTTTTTTAGTTTCTTTTATAGTCCTGCTACAGTCAAGCCTTCAAAGACCCCTAAGCATTTTTGAGGTGGCCTAGCAATCCACTAACACTTCAGGGCCAAAGCAATAGCACATCTTCAGACTCTCAAAAGTGAACCATCTGCAGGGTAAACTGAGACTTACCAGAAGAGGTAATCCCCAGAGCTCCTGAACAATTGGGTGAAATTTCAATAACAAAAAGGAAAAAAAATCTCAAGGATCAATTTTGGGGAATGGAACAAAAGAAAAAGCAATTCCCAGCTTCTTTTATGACAATTGGGAAAAACAAAATCAGTGTATAT
This sequence comes from Crocidura indochinensis, assembly GCA_004027635.1. NCBI lineage: Eukaryota > Metazoa > Chordata > Mammalia > Eulipotyphla > Soricidae > Crocidura > Crocidura indochinensis. Next base: position 3,387 of record PVKC010050680.1, read on the forward strand.
GAGTGCCTATGTCTGTGTGCATATTTAGAAAGAAGATTCAGGTTAACAATGACAGATACCAATAATTTTTGGGGGGATGAGGACACATCTAGTATTGCTCAGGGCTCTGTGCTCAGCAGTTACTTCTATCAGAGGGAAACCATATGGCATGCCAGGGACCAAACCTTGAGTGGCTATGTGCAAGGCAAATGCCCTGCATGCTCTACTTTAATTCTGGCCCTACGGATGCCAATAACTCTTAACAAAAATGTGCTATTTTTGCTAAGAGTGAATGTTTTAGCCCAAGAGAGAGCATCTATGGCCTTTGATTTCTGGAAGTTTAGCAGTGCTCTGCAGAGATGCTTTTTATTCACTATTTCATCAGAGCGTCATAAGAGTGATGGTGCTTGTAGTGATGATGACAGTGGGGATAAAGAAGATGGTGATATTACAGTGGTCCTCAAACTTTTTAAACAGGGGGCCAGCTTACTGTTCCTCAGACCATTGGAGAGCCAGACTACAGTGAAAACAAAAACTATAAACAAATTCCTATGCACACAGCATATATCTTATTTTGAAGTGAAGAAACAAAACGGGAACAAATACAATAAGTGGCCCTGTGGACCTTAGTTTGAGGATCACCATAATGGTGAATATATTATTGACAAGAAACAGACCAATTTTAGGGCTATTCCCTTTATTTTTATATGTCCGTATATATAGTTTCTTCATATACTTATTTATTTTTATTTTATTGGGGAGAGAAAAATGCCTGGGTGTGCTCAGGGCTGACACTGGCTTTGATTAGAGAACATTCTGGAGGAGCTCAGGGGACCATTTGGAATTACCAGAGATCGAAGCTGGCAGATTGTCTCCTGTACAATATCTCCAGCCCTATTTTGCAATTTTAAAAATAATATCTGTATTTAAGCACCATGATTACAAACATGTTTGTAGTTGGATTTTAGTCATAAAAAGAACACCTCCTTTACCAGTGCAAACTTCCCACCACCTATACTCCCCATCTCTTTCCTCCACCCACCCCTGCCTGTATTCAATGATTCTATTTCTCTCACTTGCTACCATTGTCATGATAGTTGTTCCTGTAGTTATTTCTCTAACTGCACTCACCACTCTTTGTGGTGAGTTTCATATCATAGGCCGGTCCTTCCAGCCCTCACCTCTGCTTTTTATTGGTTTTTGGGTCACACCCGGCAGGCTCGAGAGCTATTCCTGGCTCTATGCTCAGAAATTGCTCCTGGCAGGCTCGGGGGACCATATGGGATGCCAGGATTCGAACCACTGACCTTTTGCATGCAAGGCAAACGCCTTAACCTCCATGTTATCTCTCTGGCCCATCATCTCTGCTTTAAAAGTAGGAAATACACAGGCTCAGGAAGCACTGAAACGCAGGCAAGTGATCAATGACTATTTATATAATCTATTTTATATACAACGTTTATGATGACTCACACATCATGATTAGTTATCTATGATAATAATGAAAAGTAAACTTGATGAAAATCAAGCAGTTGGTCACCAGTAGCTAATGGGATAGCACTAGTGAATAGGAATAAGTGATGTGAGCATGAGAAAAGAGGCTCGAGGTCAGCATTTCTCATCTAGAATCATATGACCCCTCTGTGTGCTCCCAAGATAGTCCAGAGGGACTTTAGGTGAAAATAACATAAAATTTGAGCTTTGGTATGAGATTAGGGAATCAACCAGTAGGATGGGAATGATCGCACAAGAAGAAAACAAGGTCATAGTGGAAGTCACAGTCAGGAAAATATTTAGAAATACTGCTTTGGACCAAAAAGAAGAAAAGCATGGCTCATTTTCAAGGATTTTGAAAAGCACTAATTTAGTGGAGAGGGTATTGGACTTTATTTGCTGGGTGAAAGGATATCATCAGTTTTTTTTTAATTTTTATTTTTGTTTGTTTATTTTTTTTTTGGGGGGGCCACAGCTGGAAGTACTCAAGGGTTGTTCCTGACTCTACACTCAGGAATCATTCCTGGAGGGCTCAGAGGACCACATGAGATCTGAGGGATTGAACATAGGTTAGCTGCATTCAAGGCAAAAGCCTTACCTGATCCAGTCTAGTTTCTTTTATTTTGCCTCCCCAACTATCCTTGGGAACCCACTCCTAGTGATATTGGTCTGGTGGTAGCAGGTCTGACATTTAGGTGATCAAGCCTGTTGTTGCTCAAACCTAGTGACGCAGAGGCTAACCTGGCAAAGCTGGAGGTAGGACGGGGCATGCAGTGCTGGGAATTGAATTTGGGACTTGGTGTATCTCAGGTCCAGCAAACTTATTTCTTATCTTTATCATTATGGAGATTTGAGACAGGTGGTCTTGACCATGAAAGATTGACCTGCAAACTTGTAAGGACAACACACTTAGTAGCATCTCTAGATAAGATAAAGACTTATCTACTTGGTATCAATAGCACACCTTCAGCAGATTAAACTAAAAATGTCCTCAGGTATAGCCCAGTGCACCCCTGGGAGATTCTCCTCCAGTTGAGAACTCCAAGGAAAAAGACCAACACCAAAAAAAGTCATCAACAGAAAAAATTCCCGAGGTGGTGGCTGTGCAGGGAAAGAGCATCCTCTTGAGCAAAGCAAAATACAGGAGGTCAGAGTGATAGCACAGCAAATAGATATTTGACTTACATGAAGCTGGGTTCAATCCCTGGCCTTCCATATGGTCCCTTGAGCCTGCTAGGAAGAATTCCTGAGCACAGAGCCAGAAGTAACCCTGAATGCCACCAGGCATGGTTCAAAACAGGGAGGGGGGTGGGGCTAGGAACCATAAGAGCAAACTATATTGGCAGGATATGAAAGCAACCCCCAGAGAGACAATTCCAAAACAAGCTTAGTGCCTCCGGTGAGCACATCAGGTGCAGAGGGGTGCTTATCTGGTGGCCACATCTATACCTGACCCTTCCCTACTTGGGCCCCTTTTGTTGGGCCAGCATCCCTTTTCAAGTGAAGCCTGCATACTCTTTATTCCTTTCTGAGTTTTCTAGCAGGATAAACATCTTTTCCATAGAGATAGAAGTAAAGAGCAGTATAGCACTTTAGCAGGGCTGCCAAGATTCCTACAGGTATGTGAATGCCTTTTTCTAAGACAGGTAAAGTGTGGTCACAGTCCAGACAATGTTCTCAGGTCTCCAAAGAAGTAGGAGCTAGCTGCAAGCCACCATCCTCAGGTTCTGTGAATGCCTTTAGCTGGCTGAGTGAGGACAGTGGTCCATGGCCTTTACAGAAGGTGACTCATCAATGACTCAGCCTCCTCTCTCTGAGTCAAACCCAGCAAGCAACTTCACCTATTGAGGGTATGAAGTTTACAGGTGGGTGCCTCCTTTGGACTCTGAGAAGAACAAATGACTCACTGGAGCATTTCCCATTCCTGCACTGTGCTCTGTGCATTGAAAAATCTGCTCTGAAGCCAACTTAAAAGTGGGCCCAAATTTGGTGAAATAGTCGGGAGGGCTGGACTCTCTTGAGAGGTGTGTCAAAACAGCACCTCCAGGTAAAGACTAACACCCTATCCACCCAGGGAACTTTCTGAAGTATCTAATTCAAGGTGAAAAATACTCTCTCCTCGAGTAACCAGAGAGATGAGGACAGTTAAGGAGCAAGAGTGCACATTGAGCACTGGTGGCACATGGATGGTTGAAAGTTGAGTTTCAATTGCCCAAAGATGGTTCTAGGACTAGCCAATTTGGATACCCCAACAAGTCCTAGGACCCCAAAACCTCAGGATCATATGAAAACTCAGACATTATTTACTCCACAGGTGAATGTGAGGCCATGGGAAAGAATTTATGAGAGGGCCAGAGAGCTAGAGCAGTGGGTAAGTGCCTTGAAGGTGGCCAATTACAGTTCCATCCCAGCACTGCATATGTTTCCCTTGAGCACTGCCAGCAGTGATAACTGTGCACAGAGCCAGGAATAAGCCCTGAGCACAGTTGAGAGTGACCAAAATAAACAAGTAAGGAAAAAAAAAAACAATCTCAAACCGGAGAGATAGCACAGCAGTTGGGCATTTGCCTTGCATGCGGTCGACTTGAGATGGACCTAGGTTCGATTCCCTGCATCCCATATGGTTCCCCAAGTCTGTCAGGAGCGATTTCTGAGTGCAGAGCCAGGAGTAACCCCTGAGTGCCACTGGGTGTGACCCCAAAACTAACAACAACAACAACAACAACAACAAAAATCTCCAAAAAACTTTCATGGTTGCTTTAACAAGGGGAATGTAGGCAATTGTGATCCAATTTTATCTACTCTACAAATGGCTTCTCTAAAATCAGGCCTCTGTGCCTCTGTGGGAGAAGTTTCAGGGTCATTTTAATGATGAGAAAGTAATGAGACTGATCTTAGGCTTAAAAAATTTGCAAAAGGGCCTGAACCCCCTACCAGCCAGATAATACTCTCCTGGGAATGGCAGCCTGAACATTACTTTTAATGACAGCTGCCCAGAGTCATTCCAACCAAACAAAAGATCCCCATGGACCTTTGGGCAAACACCCAGACAGCCTTACTTTATGGAAACAACTGCTGGTGGCTGCTTGTACACTGCACACTAGCTACGGCAGATGAACTGGAACTCAACTTCTCTCAGCCCCTTCTGTTATATATATTATCAACACAAAGAGACTTTGGCAACTGTCTAGACCAAGTGATGAAAGACTGAATGCCAGATGATTGCATCAAGTACATGAAATTCAAGCAACCCACCTCGGGAAATGCAGTCTTGCATGGCCATGACCCACACACAAGATATATATGGGATTTGGTGTGCCTTGGCTAGCAGAAATGATTTTGCATAACTTCCTAGCTTAGCCTTCAAGTAGTTTTTTTGACTCTAACCCTTATTACCCTGAACTTTCCATCAGCTGAAGAAACTTGTACTAGATTTGTTGGAAATACAGTACAATAGATAGGGCACTTGCCTTGCGACAGATACGGATTTAACCCCCAGCATTCTACATGGTCCTCCAAACACTGTTACTGAGTGCAGAGCCAGGAATAACCCAAGTGTTGCCTGTGTACCTCCCCCACTTAAAAAAAAAAACTATTCTAAAACCTATAATGAGGGAATCTGTGGAGAGAGGCTCTAAGTTCTGTATTAACCAACCTTTCCTTTTTTTAATTTTTAATTTATATTTAAATCATAGTTTAGGTATCATGGTTATAATGGTGTTCATGGGACTTCTTTTTTTAATGTTTGGTTTTGGGGTCACACCTGGACTTATTTACTCAGGTTTTATTTACTCCTGGAACCATATGTAGTGCTTTTTAGGTTGGCCTCCTAACTACAGTTACTTTAATTTAATTTTAATTATTTTACTTTACTTAAGCATTGTGGTTTACAAAGTTATTCATAATAGAGTTGTTTCTAGTATTCAATGTTCTGACAGCAATTCCATCACCATTGTGACCTTCCCTCTAACATTGTCCCCAGTTTCCTACCACCCACCCAAACTACCCTCTTAGTAGGCATAAAAAAATTATTTATTAAATAATTAAATAAATAATAAAATAAAAGAATAAATAAATAAATACTTTATTAAACATATAATTCACAATGATGTTACTAAAGTCATTGAAGATTTACTGAGATATTTGGTACTAGTTGAATCTTCTGTGCTTTTTGCTTTTGCTCATTTACCTTTGTGAGCTTCTACACAACGTTCCCATCAAATCTGGTGTGCTCATATGGGACTGTCAATATTGTGAAACTTAGTAGTGCTGCAGTATGTAGCTGTGCTTTCCAGGAAGTCCAGGATCTATAGAACTAGGACAATGAGTTCCTATGGCTTAACTTGACTTGCATCTCTTCTGAGATAAGTGGTGAAGCTGTGAGACTGCATTGTTGTTTATGTGGCAGTAGCTGCAGGATGTGAGTATGCTACTGGCACTTCTGAAAGTACAGAGATGAGAGAGCTGCTCAACCTCAATCTTCTCAGCCCCCAAACCAGTGTACCTGGAATGTTTTGTTGGTTTAGCATATCTTCAGAGATTAGACTTAAAACAGTGTAATTAGACCATTAGCATGGTTTGCATGGCAACATCTGTGTGGGATATTGGTGTTGCTGTCAGTGTTTCAGAAGGGTAGAGACTTGGCCCACCCACCTCTTGAAATGCCCCCAGAGTTTTTAGGCAGCGAACCCATGGATTTTAGCAGCTTATCTGGTATCTCTTTTGAGATTTGTCATGAAGCTTGGCTGTCGTTTACATGGCAGCAACTGTAGGATGTGGATTGATGTTAATGCTTGTTATATTGATGTACAAAAGTTACTGTACTCCCCCCCCCCCCCCCCGCCAAACAAAGTGCCCCTGAAGCAGAAGCCTCATGCTCCAAGCATGAGGACATTGGAATACATGGGTCTGGAAGCAAACACCAACTCAGGAAATAATCCATACATGGTTAAGGGGATAAAGCAGGTTTAGAAACTCCAACACACAAGCCTTCCACGCCTAAGAAGCAGGTAGTTCAGTGGAGGAAAACCAGAAACACAAGAGATTTTTTCCTGAGTCTCGAGGTTTTTATTAAGAAGTGTCAGCCCACACCTGGGATGGAGAACAAGTGGTCTAAAGCACCAATCCAAAAGGTGCTTCATCCGAAGGTGTTTGTGACCAAATGAGTAACAAGCATATACGGAATGGGGAGGGACTCGATTAATCCAACATGTTCCTGACCCTCCATCACTCTCTATGTTGTTTCTAGTCCACCTAATCAGACCCCACCATCCTTGCCCCTCCACACACACTGCTCAGCAATTTCAGTTTTGTAATTCAAGGTCAAGGGTTTTCAACATTCAGTATAGTCAATGCCTTTGTCCTGTGTTTTTATTAACCATGGACGAATGAGATCATCTCACTTATTTCATTTAAAAGTATGCCCTCCATTTCCATCTAAGATGCAATAAACTGCAAGATTTCATCTTTATTCACAGAGTATTCCATTGTGTATCTACACCATAGCTGCTTTCTCCATTCACCAATCTTTTCTTTCTACTCTTTTAATGATTGTACTTTGGGGAGTTTTGACTGTATAGAAGAACCCCATCTCATCTCCTTGGCTTATTAGTTTTTTTTCTTGGTTTTTGGGGCTACACTCGTTTGATGCTCAGGGGTTACTCCTGGCTAAG
>PVKC010050681.1:0-10535 GCA_004027635.1 Crocidura indochinensis
GCCACACCCACCCAGTGACACAGGGGTTACTCCTGGCTATGCGCTCAGAAGTCGCTCCTGACTTGGGGGACCATATGGGAAACCGGGGGATCGAACCTCGAACCGAGGTCCGTCCTAGGCTAGCGCAGGCAAGGCAGGCACCTTACCTCCAGTGCCACCACCCGGCCCCTGTGGTCCAATTCTTAGCATGGCGCCGGGCTTGCAGTATAAGGTCAAAACATGTTTGTTAAATGAACTGAATGAAAAGAAAATCCAGACGCCAGTCATGAACACTTATCTATCGATTGGTCTTCGCTTTCAGGAATGTTTGATTCAAAGAACATAAGAGGAAGGTAATCTCTGAGAACAAGGCCCCCTCCTTTCCCTTTTATGATGGATCCAAACACACTTCTGGAAGACAGGACTTTGGGAGAGGCCTGCTAGGAGTCTTGGCCACATTAGGACTCTATTGGGGCAGGTGCTAGATTAGAAATAGTCTCAGAGGAAGACCCTGCATTTTCTAATGGGACGTTTGAGTATTTGCTTAATTTAGGGGAGAGGGCAGGGACTAGACATGTGAGCACCAGGGGGCTATGCTGGCTTAGTCACTGAAAGGCTTATCTAGTGTGCATGAGGCTTTGAGTTCAAATCTGGCGATCAGTGTGTGCACTGAGCATGATGCCAGCACTTCTGATACCCGTGGTCCTCAATGCCATGAGCAATTTGCAGTTACACTGCAGTTAGATTCGTTAGAGCCCCACCACTAATGGTTGTAGATCTCTGGTAAGAAAGATGTGCCCCTGCTGAGCTTGGTTAACGTGTCTGTACCAGCACTGGTCACCACAGCATCAGCAGCAGTAGGCAGAGGTAGGAGTGAGAGTACTCAAACATTCTAGCACCTATTGCAATTCATACCCTGTTAATTACAGTTATGCAATGCTGCCTTAGTCAAGCCTCATACTTATTCTGGGAAAGGGCAACTTCTGATTGCAGTTCATCTTACCAAAGGGGTGTATGTATGAGTTTTAAGAAGTTTCCCATGGTAGTGTGGTAAATTGCAGAAAAACTGGGTTTAGCCAGTCCTGCTTAAAGGCAGAGATGGCCTCAGGGCACTAACCAGGGGGAGAGTGGCCCTCTTGATATCTAGGAGACTCCCACTCACACCTGCCCAGTACAGAGGTTGAACATAGGGGTGTAGGTGAGCAGAGAAAGGCTGAGAAACAGCTAAAAAGAGGCAGTCATCTTCTGGCTGGCCCTGGGCTGGGGTGAAGGGAAAAGACTTTTGGTGTGGCCTCAAGTTCCTTTCAACCACATGTGCCAGGATTTCTCTGGTATCCCACACTGGGAGAGTCAGGATCTAAACCCAGGACCTCTTAGTTATGGTGTTGGTGTTTCTGCTGAAAATGCCTCTCCCCAGCGTCCTGGAATTCAGTATTACCCTTAAGAGCCACCAGCTGTCACTTTGTGCTCCTAGGCTGGCCCCAGCAGGGATGAAGAAGGAAGAACCCAGCAAGCAATTTTGTCCCATCCCCAGTGGAATTGAACTCTCCCGAAACAGGGGCTTCTTGGTCAAGTGGGTTGGGGACTTAAGTCCTGTTGGCATTTCCTACTCAACCACCTAAACTAGCTGCACAACTTCAATCTGCCTTCTGGATCCATGGCCCAAAGAGGTCCTTCCTGCCTCCTCACCGGAAACCAAGTTTATAATGGAAAGTGCAGTGCATCTATTTGCTGTGGAGAGGAGGACAAGTAAACCTCAGGCCCATCCCACAGGTGGTGCATGCATGCATGCATCCATCCAGTTAGTCACCACAAGGCAGTTACACGCCCCCATCCCAAGAAAGGGGTGAAGTGCGCCTTGGCTCATATGCCCATGGGGGCTCACATGTGGACTTTTCTGTTCCCAAGTGAGCAGGCACGCCTCAGCCCATTGGTTTCTCCCATGGAAATTGGCTTCGAATTACAAAGTGTGGCTTAGCAGCAAGAGTATTTTTTTTTTTTTTTTGTGGTCTTTGGGTCACACCCGGCAGTGCTCAGGGGTTACTCCTGGCTCCATGCTCAGAAATTGCTCCTGGCAGGCACGGGGGACAGTATGGGGCACTGGGATTTGAACCGATGACCTTTTGCATGAAAGGCAAACGCCTTACCTCCATGCTATCTCCTGGGCCCCAGCAGCAAGTTTTAAATTAAGCATTCTCGGGTGTGTGTGCGTGCAGGGAAATTATGGTGGGTCTTGAGGCAGAAAGGCAAGATTTAGTGGTGCGCACGCGTATGTGTGTATTCGTGGGTAAGAGAAGGGGAAGCTGAGGCTCATCAGTAAGCCTGGATAGAGCTGGTGATGGAGGTGCCTGGGAGAGCGAATGAGTGAGCAGAGGCGGCCCGGAAGGAATTTAAAAGCTCTCTGGTCAAAGGGCCAGTCGCAGTGCCTGACAACAGAAAAATGAATGGAGGTTTTGAACTGTTGCTAATGCCATCTTCCGTGCAGGGCATAAATATCTGCTGTGTGGAACAAGGTGTGATTTGGGTGCAGATTCCGATCCACCTCTTCCAGAGCCTTCTGCAGTTACCAGTCTTTAACCCCACAGAGGCTCAACTACAGGCTGGATGGATTTACTGCCTCCTCTCCTCCTCTGTCTCATGTGGTGGTGGTGAGACTTGAGGTATAGGGACACTCGTGTACAAGTTGCTGCAGTCACAACTGATTGCAGGTGGGGGAAGGACCTCACTCAAACCCAGGGAGAAGATCCAGGGGAACCCAGCCATCCCCTTCCCATGGGGTATTTTCAACACAGCAGGTTCAATAGCTATACCCCACAGGCTGGGTGGGGGAGCCCTGCTTGTGAAGTAGGCAGAGTGAGGGAAGCAGGGGCCAAGTTGGGGCTGCTTTCTCATAGGCAGACTCTAGAGGAGCTGGACCAGAGACTATAAAGCCAGAACAGTCCCCTGGGGCCAAAGCAGGAGGAACTGACCTGAAGTCCTCCCTAGATATTGTGCCTGTCCTTCGAGCCAGAACAATAGCAAAGCGGTAACCAACCTGGAATGGATCAGGTTCAATTCCTGAGTGCAGAGCGAGGAGTAACCCCTGAGCACTGCCGGGTGTTGCCCCCAAACCAAAAATTAAAAAAAAAGAAAAAAAGCCAGATTTTGTTCTCCATGACTGCAGCCCTCAACCTCTGACTCCAAAGGACACCTTGTCTCAGAGACTGGCTTTACCCATGCCCCTCCAGACCTCTCCCCCACCCCAACTTTTGAGGCTACCCTTGGCAAGTCCCTGGGGACTATGTAATACTGGGAACTAGAGCTGAGGCTCCACCCTTTTGAGACATATGCACACCCCTCCTCAACCCCTCACTTCTGTCCTGTGAGCAATACTGAGGTCTATAGGTTGCCTTCTCTTGGGGAACTGGCCACCTCTACCAGCCCCACTGGACACCTTGGGTTGCGTAGCAGCCCCCCCCACTCCACAGCAGGGCAGGTGAGTGCATGGGGACCCATGTGGCCCTGGCTCTGACGAAGTCCTTCACTAAAGGGCCTGAGTGCGGGGCTGGAGTGGCTGAGGTTAGAGAGGGTCTTGAAGTTTCAGGTGGAGGCTTGTAATGGGATAAAAGAGGCTTTCGGGAAAGGAAGGCGCAGCCGCTCGCTGGCTCTCCGCCAAGACACAGGGTGACAAGAGCTGCTTGCGGCCCCAAATGGTTTACAAACACGGAAGCTCTGCCAAAACTTGTCCTTGTCAATTTGAAAGCCTGGAAACCCCATAATTGCCTCTCTAATGAGACCTTCTAAAAAGCCCTCCCCTTCCTTGCCCCCACCCATCATTGTTCACAGAACATTTCTTTATTCTGGGCACACCCTACTCAAAACACATTTTCAGAATTTTTAATTACACTCAGTTTTGATTTGTGTCCTTCTATCCCAATCAATCTGAGATAACAACATGTCAGTTCTGTACTCTCGACGTGTTAGACCTGCTCTGACTGTACAGTAGCTCTTGGGTCTACACTGGGTGCTCCCAATGGGGGAGGAACTGACCCCCTATCTCTTCTCCTTGTTTGGTTGCTGTCGAATCCTCTGCTCCAGGGGGCTTTAGGGGGAAAAAGGACATGTCAGAGGACTCAGGACCCAGGGTGGGGTTCTCCACACAGCCCACTGAGTTGGCCTTTGGACAAGGAGATGCATCTGGCGTGATTTCTCCTGACGGACGCGCTGTGTTCAGCAAACAGCCCGGCATGCAGCTGTCACTCTGACAGGCATCGATCAGTCTGCAGCGTGAGCCTGCACATCAAGGGCCTGCTGGAGACGAAGACAGCTCCAGTTCCGCTGGGGCTGGGGTTGGGGCAGGGCCACTACCCGCTTGGAAGACACTGCTCAGACTGCCAAAGAGGAAAAGGAGATAGAGGTGGCACATCTCTACCCCTCCAAAGTCCACTGTAGGGAGGAAAAGTTGTTGGTAAGGGAGGGGAGACACTCAGGGGACAAGGGCTGGAAGCAGCCTGGATACCAGGCTACCAGTATGGGCGCTGTGGCTGGGAAATAAGCCAAGAGGGGGTGGCAGCTAAGCTTGTATCCTACCCACAGCTCTCCGGGGTTTGAGTGACAGCACAAGAGATTACAGGGCACCCAGGGAACCAAAGGCCATCCTGGCTTCCCTCCCATGGTTAATGTCCTGCTCACCCTCCCCCATCATGGCTGTCTATGAGAATCACCCCACTTCCTCCTGAAGACTGGGAACATCCTTGGTTAGATTCCCCATCTGCACCCCAGTTATCTCCTCACAAAGCCAATACAAATGTGATCTAGAGCAGTGTTCCTTGACCTTTTCCCAACCAATGCCTCCTTCCCACACCACCTCCCCTCTCCCACCCTACTGGTTGCTCTCCACTCTTGTCCCTTGGAACAGTCTGGAGCCCACACCCACATGGCCCAAGCTCAGATACTGACCCAGACTAATGCTTTTCAACTTTTTTTGCACACCTTTGGCCAGGGCACAGGTGTGAGGAGGCTAAGGACCTGAGATGGGGAGCAGCTGGAATGCTCCATTTTTTTCTTTTTTGTTTTGGATTTTTGGGTCACACTTGGCAGTGCTCAGAGGTTACTCCTAGCTCTACACTCAGAAATAGCTCCAGTCCTGCTCAGGGGACATATGGGATGCTGGGATTCAAACCACCATCCTTCTGCACGCAAGGCAAACACCCTACCTCCATGCTATCTCTCCAGCCCCATGGATGCTCCTTTTGCTTTTCCAGCAGGGAGACTTTGGGGAGGAGAAGAGTACCCTGAGCCCCCAATCTCTGAGCTCAGCAGGTTTCTTTGAGTAGAGACAAGAGGCACATTTGTGGATGGCAGGCAGCAGTCTCTACAATAGCGTGTGCACAGCGAAGACCTGCTCCCTGCCTCCCTGCACCCGCCACTCAGATCACTGTTCACGTGGCCTTTCCCACGTCTTTGAAAATGGCCTTTCCATTACTCATTGGTCCTGTGTCTGTTCTCTACCACCGTCCCTTCCTGGGAAAAAAGTCTCCATTTATCTAGAACTCTGGAAATCCTCACAGCTCAGAATGAAAACAATATACCAGCCCTTGCTTAAGCAGAGCTGAATTACATTAGATCTCTGCTGATCTATATCCTTCCCGCCCCTTGAATGCAATTTTTATCAGTCACTTGGAGGCTTGTTGTTAATGTACAGTGTGTAGTAAACACAACTCCCTGGGGGTGATTTCCAAATGAATTGGTGTCAAGCTAGGTCACCTTCATCTTGTAATTGTGTAACCGATTTTTGGGACTTAAAACACTAGGCTTGCCATTTGTTACAAACTTGTAAATCACTGCGCACAAGGTCAGCTGCCACCTCTCTGTATTTGGAAGGCATTTTGAAGGCTGATTTTCTGTTCTAACAGAATCTCACATGGTTCATCTCAAATGTGTTACGTACACCTTCTGCACCTCCCTGCTGAAGACATGGGGAGGACTGAGAGATCCAGAGGCAGGCAGTGAACCTGGCATTGTGGCTCAGTTCCATATGGATGGTTTTTGGTGAAAACTACTTAGAAGGGGCTGGAGAGAAAGCACGGTGGTAGGGTGTTTGCCTTGCACGATGCCAACTTAGGACAGACCTGGGTTTGATTCCCGACATCCCATATGGTGCCCTGAGGCTGTTAGGTGCGATTTCTGAGCGCAGAGCCAGGAGTAACCACCGCCAGGTGTGACCCAAAAACGAAAAAGAAAAAAAAAAAGAAAAAGAAAAAGAAAGAAAACTACTTAGAAGAAAGTACTGTTGTGGAAAAGGGTGGGTAAACCAGAAGGACAGCTGCGGCCGAGGTAGATAAGGACACCTGAGGTGTGTCTTGGCCCCCACCACATTTATTAAGGGGTATGGACAAGTGAAACAGATGCATCCAAGGAGAAGGGAGGTGGACTTGGGAGTCTCCATAAGACAAGGCAGACAAGACAAATCTCAAGAGCAAGATCCCTTCTGTACCATGGGGCTCTGGAGGTACCTAAGCACCAGTGGGTGAATGCAGCCTGGCTGAAAAAAGGAGTGCATCTTTGGACCCGACCACCACTAGCCATCTGGGCAGAGTCATTGATGGGAGTGTCCCCTGAGCACTGCTTGGAGGCTCTGCTTCCCCCAACCCCAAACAAATTGAGCTTAGAATCATTGAATGCACTCCTCCTCAGCTTGGGAGAGCCTGCCTGGGCCCTGGGTCCTCCCCAAGGCCCTCATCTCACAAGCTCTGCCTATCTTCTTGGAACAATGCTTCTCTCAAATAATTATAGACACTCTCTGGGGAAGGCTGGCTGGGTCACAGGTAGACGGCAGTGGGAATGCAGAAAAGGAGCTTGGCAGTGGCACAGAAAGTGGATTTGTCCACGACATGATAAATGAGAGAGATTTAGTCCCAAAGACCAGGGCGGGGGGAGAAGAAATGGTGCAAGAAAGCTGAAAAAGCCAGCTAGGAGGCTGAGTCCATGGTGATGGTTCTGGTAGAGAAAGAGATGGGTCTTGGAGGTGTGGTGTTCTCCGGGAGCCCTACCCCCAAGGATGTGATAAGGAGCAGTCAGTGCCCTTTTAGGAAGATTTGGGAGCAAGAAGCTCCTCATCAGGGAAGGCAAGCTCTACAAGTTTCCTTTTCTGGGTAGCAGAACTGTGAGGCTGAGCACAGGAAGAAGAATGGGAGGGGAGAGGCCTCTTGGTGTCGGGGTACTGTCCTCTGCAGGACCTGATGGGTCACATGAATTATATACAAATGCAGTTATTTTTATATGACAAGATGCAATGGGTTCTGCATAATCTGGTTTCCAGAGGGGCCTTCAATCAGAATCCTAATATGCAAAAAGGAAGGAGAAAAAAAAAAGGCAAAACCTTGCCAGCAGCCTTTTCTGTGAAGGTTCCTTCCCTTTACTCTAGCTCTGGATCAGCACACTTGAGGGGGGCCAACCGTGGGGGTCACTGAGGCTCTTGCAGGCAGGATCCTTGAGGTCAGCTTGCTCTTGAGAATGCAGCACTCTCTGGAAGACCTTACATGCTCTACCTTCTCTTGGACATCCACTTACCAAGCGGCCACTCTTCATTTGATGAGCCCAAGATACTTGTTCCAAACCTTACTTCCCTCATCATCTTCCAGGGACTACCTACCTCTCTTTCACCACTTCTTGCAGACCAGGGATCATTTGGGATTCCTGAGAACTCTACTTACGAATGCCACCCCATTTCACAAATGAGGAAACTAAGGCTAGAGCGGAACATGCTCCATGCCTGTGGTGGGTCAGAACTCAGAGCTGAGCTCTAATGTCTAAACTCCTGCTGGTAGCCATGGGCCACGCTTTCATGGTCTCACACTCAGTCTTCCTGAAATGAGCAGATGTAATCCATGAGAGTTTGGGTGATAAGAAAGAACCATGGTGGACGTAAGGAGAGCGGGCAGGAAAGGCAGACAAGGTCACAGGGATGGGGTAGGGCAGCAGGAGTGCAAATGGGAGGATCTGCCTGGAGGAAGAGGCAGCAGCAAGGCAGTGGGGCCCAGGGGATGGAGAGGAGCCTAGCATAGAATCCTAGCCTGTATGCGAAAGAAATGGGTGGAGAAGAAAGACAGGGAGGGACAAAGAATGCCCTATTCCATGACCATCAGGGGCTGCCTGGCAGGAGTTGGGAGATGCCACTAACCTGACTGGAAGGTTCTATTCCATTGTATATAGCTAAGAACCTTTCAAGACCCAGTAAGAGCAGCTGGCAGAAAAGAAGCAGGCGTGGAATGGAGTCTGCAGTGTGCGAGACTAGGCACTGGGAGATCCCAGGGGGTTACCCAGCTGCTCCCTTCACAATGCAAAACCCCGGTGACTCCTTCTTAGAGACTCCTGTGCTCTGAGCCTCCCCTTCTTCGTGCAAAACAAAAATGTGTGCACTCGGACAGTTCTGGAAAGCTGTTTTCGGGGACGACACCTCCCCTCCCTTCCCTGTTCCCGAGGAGGTTGTTTCCAAACAGGCTGCGTGTTTCCCCAGTTCGTCCCACTCTTTCCAATCAGTGTTAATTGAACCACTTAACTCAAAGACAATAATGTTTGTCGTTTCCAACCGGCAAGAAAAGCATCTCAGGGAGGTGCTGTGCGGGGAGAATGGCGTCCCAGTACCGGCAAACATACCCACAAGGCACACTCCAAGAGGAAGCACAGGAACAGTAAAGGAGAGGCTGTGAAAGCAGAGTCAGCAAGTGTTGGCCTGTTTCTCTTAACAGGGTTTCCAGAATTAAAAAAAGAAAAAAAAGTAACACACACACACACACACACACACACACACCCCACCACCCTATTATTATTGGCTCTAATTCAGGGCCCATTAATTGGTTTAACCCATGGCCTCATCCTTCCTGGTGATGGCTGCCTGTCACACCACCAACCAGGTTGGCTTCTAGAATCTCCTCTGGGTGGTGGGGTCAGCTCGGATGGGTGGGGAGGAAGGGACAGGCAGGACAAAGTGAGAAAGAAGCTGGATCCCTTTACTTTTATTTTTTATTTTTTTGGGCCACACCTGGCGGTGCTCAGGGGTTACTCCTGGCAGGCATGGGGGGACCATATGGGACACCGGGATTTGAACCAACCACCTCTGGTCCTGGATCGGCTGCTTGCAAGGCAAACGCCGCTGTGCTATCTCTCCGGGCCCAGGATTCCTTTACTCTTAAGGTTTCCATCTCCCCTTTCTTGTTACAGAGGCCCTAGGTGGAGCACTACAAGAAGGAGAGGAACATGGGTGTTACCAGAAAGCACCATCTCTCCTACATCTACACGTGCAGGGAAAGCATTTGGGCAAGAGGAGTGGACTCAGGAAAAACAGTTATGGGGGTCAGAGGGCTGCAGAGGGGAACCCCCAGGGCTCATGGGCAGAGTTAAACTGGGGTGAGCAGCAGGTAAGCAACGCCTCTTTCTGGATATGGTCCTCTTTCTTGTGTCCACCTCGGTACTCTCCTCTTCAGGGCCACTCCTGGCTCAGACCTGGAGCTCTGATACGGAACAAGACCCTCACGTCCAGCCCCTGCTTGAGCATTAGAGCAGCACCATAAACAATCAACTCTTCTGCCACAGGTTTCATGACTTTCCAGTCCCTCAGTCCCAGAGAATAACATCAGCTTCATGGTTAAACCAGCAGCTGGAGGAGAGTCTGTAGGCTCCCGGGCCACACACAGCGATACTTTTAGAATGCAGATAATAAAATGTCAAGATTTAGGAGACAGGGCTTTGCATGAAATCAATTAATTTCTTTTTTGGGAAGAAGTGTCACACCAGCAGAGGTCAGAGGCCTCTCCCAGATAAGTTTCCAAGGGACCATGCTGTGTCAGAATCAAACCTAGGCCGTGAGCACATTATATCTGCAGTTAGTCTGTTTAGTTATCTTTTGGGCCTTAGTTTGGCCTTAAACTAAAGGGGCATATGGGACGGAAGAGATAGTACAGCACTTAAGGCATTTGCCTTGCACAGTGATGCCCTGGGTTCGATCTGTGGCTTCCTATATGGTCCCCAGAGCACCACAGTTGTGATCCCTGAGTGCAGAGCCAGGAGTAACCCCTGAGCAATGCCAAATGTGTCCCCCAAACCAATAAGTAAATAAATAGACAGAATAGAAAAAAAAAGAAGGAAGCAAGATGGAGCAGTCTTTGAACAACAGGTGAAGCTACCTACTTCCTCTGTTCTGGACCAAAGCCCAGAACCAGCTGTTGCAATGTAGTATATAGTGTGTGAGCTGCCAGGAAGCAATGATGTCTACAAGATGGTGGAGTGTGTGAGCTCACACAGGGAACCTTGCTCCCTAGGGAGATGTGGTCCCAGCCTGTCCATCACAAACTAGCTTCTCAAGGAAGCGAGGGTGGTGCAATAAACAGGCCTGAAAGACGACCCTAAGGAGCAGTTTCCTTCTCAATGATTTCCCCTGAGGGGTGAGGCTCAGTTTACTGCCAATCTATCTTTAACAACAAGAAACAAGGGTAGACCACAGGCTCAGTCTTGCAAGAAAATAAGATTTGGCCAGAATTTAGTAATGCATTTTTGTATGTGTATTTTTTGGGGAGTGA
>PVKC010050682.1:0-10520 GCA_004027635.1 Crocidura indochinensis
TCAGTCAATATATGCTCTGGGAAATTTTCAACACCAAAAAGCTGCATACTTCCCTGCTGGCAAAGTAAATTTGCAACTCAAAGACAAGTCGAACCAGCTACCTGCAACCTGCTTTAGCTTCCAGGTGGTAAACAAATAGTTTTTGAGCTTACTTGCTTTTGCTATTCTGGCCAGCTGCAAATTTGTAGCAAAACAAGTTTCTCATCCTTTGTCATAAGAACCTCCTTTCTAAACTAGAACACACCCTTCTCCTTATGTTATTTTCTCCCTTTTAGCTCGGGATTCTTTTCACCTGTACTGGCTAGTTTTTGATATGAATATTTTAGGGCCTGCCTTTTGTCAACGTGAAAAGCCTTTCATACCAGACTTGAATATATTTACCAACATGGGAGAGTAAAATTGTCTCATGTCTATTGAAGACACGGGTCTCCATACAATTTATTTTGTGTAGTTTCATTACTTCATATTTCATATTTCGGCTGCTCGTGTTACCTGTTTTCCTCTCATGAAGGATTTGCGCCCCACCAGAGATGCTGAAACACAAGACGCCTGCAGCAGCGTTCTCTGCACGGCACCTAATGGTGAGATGAAATCAGAAGACGCTCTGCTTTACTCTGACTTCTACATAGGACCTGTCTAGAAACCAGGATCTCTAACTATAGAAACCTGACAGCAACAACTGTGATTGTGAAAAGCTTTTACTGGAACCACAGAGAAAGACTTTGGAGTTAGACAACTTAGCATACCTGGAGCCTGTAATTGGCCAGGAAACTTCATGGGTAAGTACTCCTGTTTTTTTGCCAAAGGTCTTTCCATTCTATTTTCCCCAAATTTTGCTGTACCTATGAAAACAATAATTGCCATATACACACCTTTTAATTGTGTTTTTTATCTCTTATCTTAAAAAATAGCTTACTAAACCTTCTGCTATTGTATTAATAGCTTTATTGGAGATACAATAATTTCCACAAATATACTTGCTATTGAGCTTTCTCTTTCTTTTTTCTTCTCTTCCATTTTTATAGTTTTTCTATTTTCTTTCTATTTTTCTCAATAATTTCACTTCACCTTGTCATGAAACAAATGTATATATGATCAGTTATGTCAACTATGTGATGCATTTTCTTTAAATAAAAATAATGCTTTTAAAAAGGCCAGAGTATGTCTAAAAAAGAATATTGTGCTTAAAAAGCCAGAATTCTAAACCCAAACTCAGCCACCTAGGGTCCCATTCTCACATAAATTGTGAGGTTTTCTTCTCAACTGTCATGTATTTGATGATATGGAAGATAAAACCCTGTCCCAACATGGAAAAGGTGACAATACTAGGAAAGAAAAAATTTCAGGAGGAGAACTCACTGTGAAGATGAGGGTCCTGAAGCAAATAGTCTGAAGGCATTACCATAAAGGATAGTAATTCAGTTATTGAGAAATAGTGAAGTAGTAACCCCTACTCCAACTTCCTTCTATCTTTCCTGGAGAGGGATACCAGCCCACTTCTGGGAGGGGTCTGGGGAAGGTAATAAAGGGGTTGCCTCAGGGTGTAAAGGAGAAAGTCAGAGAGGATTCAGCAAGAAACCTCAGAAGAAAAAGCATCATGCAGGGATAAGAAACAGGTTTGTAATGCAGGGCAGCTGTTGAGAGGCTGCTTAAAAGGTTAGCTTATGCCTGGAGAGATAGCACAGCGGTGTTTGTCTTGCAAGCAGCCAATTTAGGACCAAAGGTGGTTGGTTCGAATCCCGGTCCCCCCTGCCTGCCAGGAGCTATTTCTGAGCAGACAGCTAGGAGTAACCCCTGAGCACTGCCGGGTGTGGCCCAAAAACCAAAAACCAAAAAAAAAAAGGTTAGCTTAGAAGCCACACATGTTGTCTAGGGCATATTATTAATAAAGTTTCATGTCTCCTAAAATCTGATTGCTTTGGGTCATTTCCTCCCCTCTACCCTAAACTCTGAGACCTGCAGGCTGGAAGGGGATGCAGACACCTGGCCTGGCCAAGAAAAGCCTCACCATCCATCCACCATCATCTATTGCCATCAAGAATTCATACTAATTTAATAATTCAACTAAGTAGAAAACAATAGAAGGATATTATAGCAGAAGGAGGTCAGTCTAAAGAGAAGTAAATCAAAGAAGTAGCAGCAGGATAACTGCTACCCAACCTCTTTCATAGGACACTGGCTTTATAACAAGTATATATTTCTATATATCATGTGCTATATTCCCAATACAGGAAATTCTGATTGAACAGTCCAAGGCTTCTTCTATATTTGAAACTGGCCTGGTCTGCTCTGCAGACACCATATACTACCCAAAGCATACAAAAGGGAGGACTATTCTCAATAATCAGGGAACTAAATCTTATGCAACAAAAATTCTAAAACTGAAACACACAGTGACTTTAATTCCTAAGGGAGAAGCATGAGATTCAGTGTTTTAAATCCAAGGCACAGTTAAGGAGGCATTGTGATAATACATTCTTTTATTTATAAACTTGGACTAGAATTTCTAATCTTCTACACAAAACTAGAATTGGAGTCTGAAAAGGTTTCTAGCTTCAGGAAGAGATAAGGAAAGAGCTTGGACTTTGAAGAACAAGTAAATGGTGACTCCTCAAGTTTTGTTTGTTTTGTTTGCTTGCTTGCTTGCTTGCTTGTTTGGGGGCTATCACCAGAGACACTAAGGGTTACTCCTGGCACTGCACTCAGAAATTACTCCTGGCAGGCTTGAAGGATCATGTGGGGTGCTGGGGATTGAACCTGAGTTGGCCAACTGTGTACAAGGTAAATGGCCTACCTGCTGTCTATTGCACTGGCCTCTTTGCAAGCCCTGTTACTTATCATCTTTATCAACCAGAAACAAGTCATTTCACTCAGCAGATTCCAGTTTCCTCATTGCTGGTAAATACTCATATCTCTGATTTGGTGTGAGTCTTACATAAGTAATGTTCAACTGTCTTAGCTTCATTGCTACAGTTCTTTGTATTAACGTGATTCTCAATAGTAGGATTTGTATACACTAAGCTCAGAATTTAGTGAACCAAGCTTTTGTTTTATCATATGACTACCTTCCTAACAGATTAAAACATTTATCTATCACCACATATAAACATCCCTGAGTTTGCCAAATAATAAAACTGCATATCTCCTACAACTACATTTCCGTACTATGTTGCCTGCATTAGTCCCCAACAGAATCTCTGGGTCTGATCTTTTTACCCAACTACAATGAAATTAATCCCTGGGCTTCACTGTTATACATACATTTTTTTGGATCACTCACTTGAAGCTGAAAATTGTAATGCCATCAATTTCTATGATAGAATATCTTTCCTGATCCATGAATTATAAAATATACTCCCTAGTCTTGAGTTGATGAGTCTGGGTTTGAGATTTGGGGAACACTTTTATCTGAGTTACTGAATATTTGAGTTGCTCTCTGCCCCAAGATATAAACCCAAAATCTCAAATGTAAAGCTATATGTAAACTTATTTGATGCATAAATGATAACTAGTATCAAAAGTGGGTAACAAAATCAAAAAATTGCCCCAATACAGGGATATTATGTGAGGTAGTGTGTGAAACACAAAAGAGCATCAGAGGCTACTAAGCATTAAGACAGTTTTGGGATTTTTTTTGGACAAAAGTTTTAAAACAATACTCTCATCTTCCATCAATGATTCCAAAGCAATTTCCAGCAGCTTCTTCCTGTTGACAAATGTGTCTTGGTTTATATAAAGAAAATTAAACTTGACCTTTCTGGTATTTTTCCAGCTATGCCTACCCCCACCTCCATTAGTTGTCAGCCTAGAATCTTAAGACCTGGACTCAGTGGGTAGAAGAGCATTGAAAAACTGATGCAGAGAAAACATCCAAGGCCAGGCAGCAGCTGAAATCCAACTGAAATACCAAGATTTATCAGGCTAACATGATTGTTAAAGATGGGTTCACATGAAAAACTACAGGATTCAAGCCATAAGGAGGCAGGAGGTATTGTGGGCAGACCTGAACCATGGAAGTACAGGGAAATTTTGTGGACTGCTTAGCACTGATGCTGAAAGGCCTTCCTACCTCAAAAACAGAAATCCTCCCTATTATAAGCTCTGTTTTCTCTGCCTGGCAATTTGCTCCTCTCTGAGTTTGGCTGAGAATCTACATTGAAAGTCAAACCAACTAAAACAAAAACCCAAAGTACCTCTGTCATTTGAATGTTACCAGTGATCGCCCCATCCAAGCCAATAATATAACTACTACCGTTAAAAAAAAAATGCCATATTTTTTATTTATGAAAACACTAATGTGCAGTTTTTAAGTCTGAAACTTTCACATATTATTAGTTTGTGATGTTGGCATGTGGTACATAAGACCAATGGGAAGATATCAGTATTTCTCACGAGATCACCTGGTCAGCCAATTTTCACTGAAATGTGTATGAACTTTTCCCATTAAGTTCAGATCAGGACTGCCTGAAATGCAAGAACCTAAGAAACTTGGATTTAGTAGGTTTGCAACCCAGGCTTTACCCAGTGACAAGAGGAACATTATCAATAGACCTTTCCTCCACCACCACCACACTGGAGAACAAAGATGGCTGAAAGACATTCACTGAAGGAATGGGATCTCATCTTAGCGAAGCTTTAAGGCAAAACAAAAAATGATTTGTCACTTCCTGAATTCATAGTATCTGATTTTATCTACCCTAGAATAACTTTCCTAAAATGGAAAATGGAACATTTAGACGTGGGCTGACCCTGAGAATGCTTTTAATTATCATATAGATAATAGGCACATACCTCACATTTATTACTTAAAAATACCCCAATCTGCCACCATCTATATACCTCTTTTCATTGGTATGTGCATTATTATATACCCTCTGTGCTATTTCATTTTTAACAGATAAATAAAGGTTCTATTGACCTAGATTTTTATATTCACAACTAATAATAATTTTAAGAAGAGCAGGAAGTTATTTTAATGAAAATCTTATTCATTCAGAAATCTAAATATGTCAAAATAATATTAAGTACCAGCTCCCAACTTCACTTGCAAAGTTGGCCAGCTGACTGTGGTCTAGTCGGCCAAGGACTAGCTGTGACAACTTTTCCCACCAGTTGCAAAACCTCTGGAAACCTATCTTTCTGTTTCTATACAATAGGGATACTGCCAATGTCTGCGGTTGAGGTTGTTGGGAAGAATAATGGTGTTTTATCTGTTAACACTCAGAACAGAGCCTAGAAGAGAGCAAGCTCAGGCATTGGGGATGAGGACAGTGATCTTACTTCTTTTTAGTGCTAAGACTTCCTGTGTTCAGGAACAATGAATTACAAAACCAAATAGCCATGAAATGAAGGAAACCATTTTTCCTAACACTGGGAAAGACTTCTCAATATATATTTGACTTTAAAACTTGTCTGATCAGAAGTCCACACATACTAGAAATGTGTAAATAAATACTGTCCCTTTTTAGGGCTTTGTAGTTTGCCTATTAAAGTCACTTTTCAGGTTCCTAGGGACAGTGTGGAGGATTAAAAACGCCTCCTTGCTTACATGCTACATTTTTTTGCTGAGACACTAAGCCCTCTCAATGAACAGACTGGCAAGTAATCACCAAGGATTCTTTCAGAAACCTGTGCTTATTAATGCACCTTCATCTTCAGTTCAGAATGTTTTTAATCTTGTAAATCAGTAACCAACCAAGGTGATTGCTACTGATTTTAAATACTTCATGTTGTTTTTAATGGGTTTTACAGAGCTGGGATCTGATGAGCATACATGTAATAAAAATACATCCTTCTATCAGTTTTTTTTTCTTAAACACATTTTCCTTGTACGATTTGGCAAAAAGACAGATACTTATAGAGTAAGTTCTTTTGCTGTTTATATTTCTCCTGGCACAGCTCCAAATAGCATTTAACAGTGTATTAATCAGCCAGAATGTGAGCTCAATAGACCACTGCATTTTCTTACCACACCTGAGAACTCTAGTGGAATACTCAGCACTCCTCTTGAGCCAGGAAGATATTTTCAATGTATATTGAATTCATGGATTGTTTATTACCGATTTTTTCTTCCAGGTGAAAGCAAAGATCGCTAGCAGGACTCCTTAGTCCTGGGAATATGGGAAAAAGAGAATGGTTTTGCCCCTGACATCAGGGAGGAAATAGAGTGTTCTCTCTTACTCATATTACATCATAGAAATAATGTCCAATAGAATTTCCATTTATAAGCTCAGTATAGAAAAGACAATGACTCAGTTTTTGTGATTAGTTATCTTCTCTTTGGTGATGAATTTAAATAGGGGTGGTGGGGGCAAGCTAGACTGGAATGAAATCTTGCTGCTTAGCTTAAAGAAAAGAAACAAAAGGATTAAATAGATTTTAGATAATTTTATACAAGAAAATCCAAGGAGTCAATATATCTTTCTTTATTAAATTTTATGCAGAACTGGGAAATGTTTAAATAAATCTAGTCAAACTTTTCTCAGCATGTGGATTCCATGTTTTCAGGTTTTCCAGGGAAGGTTTGTTTTCTTGACTTGCTGGTTCTTCTTGCAGACTCTATATGGAATAAGCTGAAATTGTGAGTTGCTAGCTCTCAATTACACAAGAGGAGGGAATGTTGATATCAGAAGCACTGAGGCTGAAGCAATTGCTTCAAGAATATGCAGTCAACAGCTTTGCCTTCAGGAGGACATTTATGTACCATCGTGTATGGGTAAACTCAGTTCCAGCATGCATAATTCTAGAAGCAATATTTGACTTTTGACAACCTTGACATATCAGCAAAATTAAGTCTCTTAAATGAGGATTTTAAAGTTGAACTCACTGCCTCTATTTACAGGGTATGTATGTTTGTATATGTGTGTGCGTGCAAACATATGTATGTGTGTGAAGGACATTAGCATGCCAACTATGTTATGCAGTGAATATCTTATGTGGTTAACAAACTGTCCCCAAACTTTTGAGCATACTTTTTCCTTGAAGGTATGTTTTGCATACAAGAAAGGCTCATATATTTGTATATTTTATCTGACTTTGTTTCATTCTCAGAAATATGAGGAGTTTATTCCCTGGAGCCTATTTATAATGATGCTTCAGGTTCAGCTGTGTGTCCTCTCTGGCTTTCCTCCTGAAGCAGAGAAGCATTTGCACAGAGCACACCAGGTGTTACTTTCATATTCCCAGACATACTAGAATATATTAACACAAACACTAAATCAAAACATAGCAAAATTAATGATCATTGCCAGGGTATCTAGACCAAACTCCTTATTACTACACATGATTTGCATTCATGGTGTCTCTGTTCTCATTGTCCACATCATTAGACAATTGATACTAATATTAATCAGTCTTTTAACTAGTAGTTGATATTCACATAAATTATATATATAGCAAAATTTATCTCATTTAGTCAGTATCATGTCATCCATTTCCTCTGGCTTGTTAGATAATGACAAATCCAAAGACTGTGTTCTTGGGGCTTCATTTGCTGGCCTGGATCCAAACAAAACTCATTCTTGCTGGTCTGTGCCCCAATTTCATGCATGTGAGCTAAAGCACATGACAACCATTAGTCATTCCATTTCTTCACCTTCCTCCCCCTTGGACTATCTGGAAACAAATTCACGAAAGGAAACTGGTTAAACTTTTCTGTGAAACTGAAGTATATAGGTAAAGTTTTCCAAAAGATATAAAATTGGTGAATGACATAAAGTTCTTGAACATTTCTATTTCCTTTTTTGGTTTTTTGTTTGTTTGTTTTTATTTTTGAGCAATATGTGGCAATGTTCAGGTTTTACTTCGGTTCTGCACTCAGGAATTACTCCTACTGGTTTTCAAGGGACTATATAGAATATCAGAAATAGAATCCTGGTTAGCAGTATGCAAGATAAACACCCTACCTGCTGTACTATAAGTGCACCTCCTTTATTCCCTTTTAATTGTCTTCATCATTTAAGTAGTATATATATACACACACATATATATATACATACAGATTTCTGTTAGAAAAACATTCATTGATTGTCACTTTTTAAATTTGTCTATTAGTTGCTGCATTCTTTTATTGGGCATGAATGCAGATGTTTCTACATAAAATATTATTTTTCTAATTATGCTTTCTTGAGTTTGGGCATGGTAACCAAGCAAAAGAGAATGTATACTTTTCTAAAATGCTATAGGTTAGGAAATTATCCAGCTTAAAGCAAACTGCCAAAGAAAAAATAACCAGTATTCAAGAACTGAGAAGTGAATATGTTTTGTTGTCTTGAGGAATGAAGAATACATAAATGAATTGCATTCAAATTTCTCAGTAACTGAGTGTTTTTACCCTCCTTCCAAAGGGATGGCAAGTTTTTCTGTTACAAAGGTAAGTTAGGAGTGAGGAAAATACTGTTTATCCATTGAAAAAATATGGAAAGTTGTTTTCTCTGAAGGATATTTGAGCAAATGCAAAATGACATTTCCGAGAAAGTTTAGAACTAACAAGAGCATGATATTGATTAATCACTGGTCAAAAGAGATGGGGAGGGTTCCCAAAAGAGTTAAGAAGATTTATTAATCAACAGGGGAAGTAGATTTTTTATAGTCAGAGTCTTGTCTGTTATTTCACCAAGGAAGCAGGGGAGAGATATCACATTAGTTTATTCCCACATTAGTTTCAGGAAAACTGGGTAAAGTAATAGCAACTATTCTTGTCTCATAATCAGTCAAATACTTAGACCTCTGAAGATATTGTGCATTTTTATTGACCAGGATATCTGTCAGAAAAGTTCAGAAATAAAGCAAGAAGGTGAAACTAAAATGGATGATTTACAGCTTGATAAAATATTTTAGATAAGTAAACAGTAAGACGAGATATTAAATAGTACATTAAATTATCTTGGGATATGTAGAGCTCATGTGTGCCTGTTGCTCTATTATTTTTCCAAAGAAGTTAACTTAAAATGGAGTGAATATATAGTCAATTTTTTGATACCTAAAGATACCTAGGAAGCTTACCACAAACCTGGTTGCATTAGAAATTTCTGCAGGGTTTTCATCCCTATTCTTTTCCAGTTCAACTGACTTCCATTGCAACTAGAATAAAGTTCATGTCTCATGAGTATGAGCCTTTTGCTGGACACAGCATAAGCAGAACCAAGTTCTGACCATAAGGTTGTTCAGATTATAATGGGGATTGTGGACCTTTCTACAAGGACGAGAGAGAAACTTGAATATGATAAGCCCCAATAAGTACCCCAGAGATCCTGTTGCTTTCTCTCATGAGAAAAACTCATAGGATTGAGGGACAAATACCAAAGCCAAAGAGAGACTATAAAAATTTTTATGTGAGCAGCAAGCATTTATTCTTAAATGAAGAGGCCAGAAGAAAAACTAAATGACACAAAATGTGTTGTGCTATAGAAGCTATAGGAGGTTTGATATTGATAAATATATGTCTATAGGAAGGATAGGAAAGAAGATACAGGCAAGAAAGGCAGAGACTAGATAAAGCCAATGTTCATAAGACATACTAAGGAGTTTACATGTATTTATAGGTGATAGAGAACCATTAAATATTGTAACTAGAGAAATAGCATATCAACTCTATATACTAACATGTATATGTGTCAACTGGAATGAACAACCCACAGTCATCTGGACTATGTTCATTGCACTATTCCAGTTGAGAAACAAAACTACATATTAACTAATCACCAAAATTCTTTCTATTGACTATTACCAGAATGAAAGGAAGACCGTGTTCTGCTTTTTGCCACACCCTACCTTTTTATGTCCTAAGAGTATACTGTGAGGTTCTACAGACTCATCCAGGAGCAACTAGCAATGTGGAAGAGTGTGGCCTCATATCCCCATTCTTTCCAGGTAACTTGATCTTACCTGCAAGACCCTGCCCATTCCTGGTTAAAAGCCCCCTGATTAGGGGCTTTTGGTGCTTTTGGCCTTTTGGTCTTTGGCCAGGATGGAGGTTGGAGGTGACATGGATGAAAGGAGTTAAGATGCAGGGCTAGCTAACTATAGCATGCGTAAATGGTTAGCAGCCACATCTGTTGGTCAGGGAAATAAAGATGTTATCTCTCATGAAGTCTGCCTGTGAGTGAGTTCAATACCCATCGCTTTCCTGGAGCCAGACCCACCGGTTAATGGCGCATGGAGCCACGTGGCCGGAGCCTAAGAACAAAGGCCTCCATTCACCATCCAACACCATCATAAGGACTGTTTATCTACAGAAGAGGATAAAAATTATCTCAGATAACAGCAAATGGGTGGAGACAGATGTTGAGGTGTCATCTCCATTAATGATTATTGTTACATGATTCCACTGGTGAAAGCCCAGAGATGATCAGGATATCAGTAGGCCAACCACAGAACCTGATTCTTTAACAATTCCATATCCTGGGGCCCGGGAAATAGCATGGAGGTAGGGCGTTTACCTTTCATGCAAAAGGTCATAGGTTCGAATCCCGGTGCCCCATATGGTCCCCCGTGCCTGCCAGGAGTAATTTCTGAGCATG
>PVKC010050683.1:0-10528 GCA_004027635.1 Crocidura indochinensis
CCTCCCTCCCTCCCTACTCCCTCCTTCTAATCTTCCACCTTCCATCCCTTCATTCATCCACATGTTCTCTGAGACCTTTCATCTATAAATCCCTACTAGTAGTGTGCGTATGTAGGGGAGAGATATCAGCATCTGGGGGTATTAATTAGCCAGCCTGAGGTCACTGAACCATCTGAGTGTGGCCAAAGACTGGCAGGACAGTTTTTATCCTGAGTGAGCATGGCAGAACCTTGTAGGAGATTCCATTCAGGGAGGCATTACCTTAATAGGGGTCAATAAAGAGTTTCTCAGATCATTTAGGAATTCAAATACCCAGGGGATTGAAGGTACTCTCATATTAGAGAGGTGAATGAGTCCCAATATTAGTACCCCGCTTGTTTGGAAAATGAGGGTCGGTACCTAGAACTGACCCCAGAAACCCCAAGTATTCCTTGAATGTGCAGGCTCATAGTGGTGGGACCTCACTTCTCTGCCTCCCATTTGCTGCCTTTGCCTTTCCACCTCCAATATTTCCCAAGCACCCCCTTCTCCACAGCCCCCTCTCCAGCTTTCTGAAAACTTCTAAAGAAAAGATCTGGGAAAAAGGAGCCTAAATAATACTTTTTTTCTGGTCTTTTGCTTGCTCTAAGACAGGGGTCTTCAAACTATTTAAACATGGGGCCAGTTCACTGTCCCTCAGATTGTTGGAGGCCGGACTATAGTAAAAACAAAAACTGAACAAATTCCTATTCACACTGCATATATCTTATTTTTAAGTGAAGAAATAAAATGGGAACAAATACAGTATGTGGCCCGCGGGCCGTAGTTTGAGGACCACTGCTCTAAGAGTAGAGAAAGACAGGAAAAAGTTTATCAAGAGAGTGTAAAAGAAGTAGGAACATATTAGAATGTCATAATCGGAAGCACTAGCCCTTCAAATTTCTAGAATACATGGTAGAATAATGTGTATGTACGTGCATGCACACAAGGACACACACGCACATACACAAACACACACACACACCATTATACACTAAGGCTTACCTATCAGAAAGTCAAGGGTGAGATTATGAGAGACTTTAAGCGATTCCTCCTCTGATTTTTCTTATCTCCAGAACGAATGCCCACACCTTCCTGAATAAAAAGTGTCATGCCTCTACAAATAAGATGAAATGTTATTTAAAACAATCATAATGCTTTCCTGATGCCCTTGTCCAGTGTCTACTCACACAGTCACAGTCAATTTGCTATCTATTTGGCTACACTAACTGAAAACTACCCTTGACCCCCATGGATTCAGGACAGCTTTCTGCAACTGGCAGAAGCCTGGGAACCCACCTCCCTTCCCCCTGCAGTTAGGTTGGCTTTAGTGTTCATATTGCTTCCTCCACAGGGATCACACCTTGTATGTTCCTTACTGGCGCCTGACCCCAACTACAAATGACTTTAGCTGAATCACCCCTCTGCCAGATGGAACGACTGATGCTCGCATGCTAATGACATGCACAGGGACTCCTCAGATCTCAGTCCAAGCAAAAGGGGCCAGAAGCAGCAGGAACAGGCTGCTGTGAAGTCAGAGACCCCAATCTGTCTTGTTCTCTCCTTTTGTTTCCCCTGTATCTCACTGTTTTTACTGCTTCTCTCTTCTTTTTCTGATTTGAGTCCATGCCATGTCAGACCTACTGTCTGCTAGGACTCTGCTTCCATACTTTGACTTCTCCCTAACTCCCCACGACATGGAAAACAAATGTTTTTATTTACCTTTGCCCATGGCAGAGGTGAGATTTGGCGGTGAGAGGTTCAGATGGAAAACATTAGCCTAGTGTGATGAAGGCCATCTCCTTCATGCAGGACACCCCCTTTCTTCTCATACTGGTATTATTCTTTCTTTCTATCTCATTCTCCAGCTTCCCTTTCCCTTCACTTGTCTGCCTTTAACCATCTTTCTCTTCTGAAGGACTACACCTGGCATGAGGAAAAGATGAACAGCTTCTGGCTGTTACACAGGGCATCTCAATAAATGATTCTGATTCACAATGTAGGGAGTGGTTCAGTTTATTCAAAATTGCATGGAATGGTATGGTAAATGCTGGTTTCCACTCAGAAAAAATAAACAGGGTGTTTGTCTTGCACATGGCTGGCCAGATTTCAATGACTGGCACTGCATATCATACCTTGAACACCTCCAGGAGTCATCCCGAGGCACAGAACCAGGAGTAATTCTTGAGCACATACAGTGAGGTAATGTATAGCCCCCCCAACTAATAATTCTTAACGCCTGCCTTTGAGTTACTATACTCATATCATTTAAATTCAAATTTCTTATTTAAATTCAAAAGATAAAGGAAACTGAAATTTAGACTCGCTTAACCCCCTCAACCTTGTAGTGCAAACTCATAGTCCCTTTTTAGGGCACCAGAGTTCAAGTTTTGTGATGGTGAATGAACAAAGCATTTCCTATAATCAGTCTCTTCAGCTTTCTAAATAGGAATAAAAAGAGAGAGGGATAGAGGCTGTATGCATGCACGCGCGCGCGTGCGCGTGTGTGTGTGTGTGTGTGTGTGTGTGTGTGTGTGTGTGAGGAAGGCAGGGAAAGAGACAAAACCACGCTCTGGCTCTCCTCTTACACCCCCACAGTGACTCACATGATCCACTTCTGTCCATTTGGGAGCAAAAGCTTCAGGGGGCTCCCAACCTCAGGTGGGCTTTCTCCGTGACTGCATAAGCCATGCAAGGATAGGGTAAGGTTTGCCCTGTACACCTGCCTCCTTCTGGCCTTTTCTTCCAGATTTCACAGTGAGGAACAGAGTCAAATTTCTCCATCTGAGACCCTATGCAGAGAGAATGTCAATCCTCGCAGCTACTGAGCAGGCAGCTTACCTGGGCATGAGGGTCAGAGCAGGATGGCCCTAGTAGCCGATGGTGCTGGTGGTAAGGAAAACACCAAGCATAAATGTTCCAAGCACTGTACTCAGCCACAATATATTGGCTGGTGCATGCCAAAACCATCAAGCACAGTTGTCCATGAGAAGCAGGATGTGAAGACATGCAACTTGCTGGAGAGCGGGGCAACTTTGATACGGGCAGAAGGGCTAGACATGTACTTATGGGCTCTCTGGAGAGAGTGGAGGGTGCCAGAAAAGTTCCTTTTGTTCCCTGCCACTGTTTTCCTCTCACAACTCCTCTGCAATCATGACTTAGGGCTCAGCTGGCAGTCCTCTGGGGTCCCTTTACTGCCCACACACTACAGAGGAACCCACAGAGCTCTCAGCTGACTGCTCATCCCCCAATGTGATCTCAGTGGCCCACCTTGACATGGGGGATGTGCATCCAGAAAGCTTGTATTCTTGGCTTCTCTTAACAACCATTTGCCCAATTTCACAGATGTAGAGGAACAAACAGCAGCAGCAGCAGACCTAGAGGCCACACACCCTGGAGAAGCCGAGGAAGACCTCTGACCTGTGTGTGTGAAGGGATCGGGGGAAGGGAAGAATGCACTGTGAAATCTGGGCCAGACTTCCCCTCCTGGCTGTGTACAGGGTTTATAGAAATTTTGGTGTGGTGTAGCCAGAGAGTCCCCCCCAACCCCCATGAAGTCAGCCAGGTGTCCACACACTAGCTCTGGACCGCTGAAGAGTTTGAGCCTTTCTCTTTCATTAAACAAGACTGTGGGCTTGCAGGGGGTGAGAAGACTTGAGGGGAGGTAGGCAGGGATTTCAAGTCCGACAGGAAGGGGGTTGGCTGGGCCTCCCTCATAGCCAGTTGAACTGGGGAAACCCCAGGTCCATAATTCATCATAATGAAGGGCCTCCTTTATAAACCTGCCAGAATCTCAGGCTGGGTTGCAGTGGAAAGCTCCTGGCCATTTTGCTGATACCCGTGTCCCCAAATGGGCAGGTGATAAAGGTTCTTTCCTCTTGGGACTCTTATGGTTTGTAGTGACTGGAAGTTTCATAGCCTTTCTATATCAATGCTGCCCAGGAGAAGAAATGCCGAACTGAGGGGCTGCTCAGGGAAAGCTCCAGAAGCCAGGGTAATAGGGTGGGAACTATATGGCTTGTAAGTGTGTTCTAAGATTCATGAAATACTCATGTCCAACTTTGATGCATGATAACACATACATGTCTACTCTCCTCAGCTGCCCATGGACTGCCTGCCTGCCTGTCTTAAATGGCCCACAAAGAGTGTGTTCAATATCCAAATGGCCCTTGGCAGAAAAATTCCCTATTCCTGCCCTGGAAGCTTTTCCCCTGAACCCTGTGGAACAGAATGTGGGGAATGTGCAGATACCGAGACCTCTAGAGACAGAGGGCTATTTTATCACCCAAGATGGAGCAGAAGTCCTCTATACACCAAAAAAGCACCAACGGGAGAGCAAATGAACCTGAAAAGAGTCTATAGTTAATCCCATGACAATATACTTCAAGGTTGGAGAAACCCTGTACCTCTTAGGTAAAGGAAATTCCTTTTCCAATGACCCCAATATTTACTGTGCATCTGCAGGAGTGGAAAAAAAAAACACAAAACATTTTCTTCATTAATATTATTGACTAATACATTCTTTATTGTTGATTTCATGGTGATATTTTGGCGATTGAAGTGGATATCTCCATTTATATTTATTTATTTATTTATTTTCCCGTTTTTTTTTTTCTTTCCTTTTTTTTTTCTTCTTTTTTGAATGCTCACAGGATACTTTGACAGTGCTTTAGGTACTGCTGTGGTGCTTCACCTTCTTTTTTCCCCTACATCTCTCAAACCAAGGATGAAACCCTCTAGAAGGTCTCCTTCCATTTCCGGAGTATTTGACTTTTTTCTTTTTTTCTTTCTCTTCTCCAGGTTATTACTTTTCTCCTCTTCAAACAAAACCACATGGCTTGAACTAACTAGTCCTGCATCCCAATTGGGGGGGGGTATAAGGGAAGTACCAAGACTAAACAGGTGTAGGACCACCAAGTAGTTAGCTAGGCACAGAGGAGACCACTTAACCTGGCAGCCCCGGGGATGAGGGAGGAGGACATGTGAGGTAGGATGGTAAGAGAGGCGGAGGGGATACAATTTGGTGAAGGGAATTCCCCTGATGTTATGTTAACATGTACCTAAAATATTATTGTCAACAATATGTAAGCCACTATGTTTAAAATAAAAATTGTTATTATGGGGGGCCCCGGCGGTGGTGCTGGAGGCAAGGTGCCTGCGCTAACCTAGGACGGACCGCGGTTCGATCCCCCGTGCCTGCCAGGAGCGACTTCTGAGCAATTAGCCAGGAGTAACCCCTGAGCGTCACTGGGTGTGGCCCAAAAACCAAAAAAAAATTGTTATTATGGAAAAAAAAATTGTTTCAAATAAAAAAAGAATGTGGGGAATGAAGTGTAAGCATTAAGCAGTCACAAGTGCTGGTCTAGGGAGTAGGAAAGACTAAATGACTGTCAAAGGCAGCTATTAATACTTAGATTCAAAAAGGAAAAAGGTCCTTCAAGGTCAGGTTCTATATTTTTACATACACTGCACTGCTCCTCACAAGACACAAAGAAGGCCTCAGCAATTCAGGCCTTTAGTCCTGGGAAGTAAATCCAGAGGGCCTAAGCGGTTTGCCCAAGGCCACACAGCTAGGCCAATGCAAAGGTTGAGTTTAACCAAGTGTCTGAGGTCAGAGTTTCTATACACCGTGACCCTGAGTGAATATTAGACAAAGCAATATGCAATTTTAGCAGCAATGACTCTGAAATCCTCATTAGGAAGGTGGCTTCACAGATGACAGACAGCTCAAAGAAACAGGAGGTGCACCCAAAGGTCAGTGGCTAGAATCGCACAGCTGGGGCCTCCCAACAACTGGCACCAGCTCGAAAGACAAACCTTTACTTTCTATGCTTGGCACAAACTCCATTAAGGGGGAATAGCTGAGCACACGCTTTGCAAGGGGCAGGCCTAAATTTGAGTTCTGGGACTTATACCCTGAGCACCACCAAAAGTATTCTCTAAGCCCCCCAACCAAACAAAACCCTTGATTGATTCTAGCATTTTCCCATATTCGTCATAAACCTCCAAAGAAGGGATTCTGATGATCAGGGTGGGTGTTTTACTAGTAATTTTAAACCATTTATTTTTCTTTTCTTTTTTTTTTTTTTTTTTTTTTTTTTTTTTTTTTTTTTTTTTTTTTTTTTTTTTTTTTTTTTTTTTTTGGTTTTTGGGTGACACCCGGCAGTGCTCAGGGGTTACTCCTGGCTCCATGCTCAGAAATTGCTCCTGGCAGGCACGAGGGATCATATGGGGCACTGGGATTCGAACCGATGACCTTTTGCATGAAAGGCAAACGCCTTACCTCCATACTATCTCCCAGACCCTTATTTTTCAAATAAAAAGCTTTCAGGCTGAAGTTTTGGCCAAAGTTCACTTAAGATACTATGGGTATAGTTTTCCTTTGTATTATGTTGAAAGCATATCCAAAGAGCAACAGGGACAGCTCACTAAAATAATAAACACAGAAAGCCTCTTCCAATGCAGTGAAAACTCAAGGTTGGGTGTCTGTCTCCGGCTCACATCTTGTGCCCAGGGTTTCTGAGGACTTGTGTGCATGTGAGTCTCTGTGTAAGGTGTGTGTGTGTGTGTGTGTGTGTGTGTGTGTACATGTATGTATGCTTGTAAGTATGTGTGTCTTCCTGTATATATTTGTTTAAAATCACCTAGTAGAATGGAGGAAATGGCCAAGTTAGGACCAAACACCTAATTTATTATTTAACCAGTTCTGAATAGTCTGAAATTGCTAGGGAAAGTGGTATGGACTGAAATGTGATGCTTTTTAACATTCCTCTTTTGTCTGATGCATATTTTGCCCAGAATTTGGTGCTTTAATCAGTGGATGGAATATCTTACTTTTCCAGCTAATTTTTCCTGCTCCCTCTCTGCCTTGATAATGTCACCCACACAGTCACTGACAGGTGCATTCCCAATGCCGTTCTACCTTA
This sequence comes from Crocidura indochinensis, assembly GCA_004027635.1. Lineage (NCBI taxonomy): Eukaryota > Metazoa > Chordata > Mammalia > Eulipotyphla > Soricidae > Crocidura > Crocidura indochinensis. Next base: position 6,945 of record PVKC010050683.1, read on the forward strand.
TTCTTGCCTATTTTTCTCGTACAGTTCTGAAGCAGATGGGGCAGTGACAGGTGAAGCTAACTTGATCATCGATGAAAGCTTACCATAGGGAGAGGCTCTTCTCTAAGGCAAGAAGACTGATTGGGGAGAAGCACCAGCTGGTCACTCTAGAAGAAAACAGAATACAGAAAAGACCCCAACCAAACTAACCTCTGTCAAGAAACATAGCAACGGATCTAAAATAGAGTCCCTTGTGCTAAGTTCCATGTTACCGAAGTACAAATGAAAATGCAGCAGTCACCTCTCAGGCACGGAATCACCTAATCAGCACTGCAAAGTCATTTGCCTGGAAGATTCCTGCCACATCCTACAGCCAACCTTTCTTCTTCTAGCACAAGTTTATTGTTTCTGTTTTCTTCTGCCTTTCAAAGACACTTGGTTTGTACAACTCTTTAGAACTTCGTACTATCTGTTAGATTGAGTGCTGGTAGAGACAAGACTATATTTTTGTTAGATAAACAGAAAATACCTCATTGCTGACTGTGCTTCCATACTGATTAGACATATTTTTACTTACTTCTAAAATGTATGTGGTAATCCAGAGGCATAAATGAGTAGACACAGATGGGCATATCCACACCAAAGACTCTCGGGTTACCAAGCCTTAAAACTTGACTCGTGTAACCCTGCACTCTCGTCATCCCCACCCCAAAGCACACATACCTGAAAATAAAATGGGGGAAAAGGTCACTGTCACTCCAAAGTGAGAATTCCCAGCTGCTGAGTGCCATCAACACGCCTTAGTTAAACCTCACTTAGTTAAATCCCAGATGAGCTCTGTGGTTGCAAATTGACAAACCGGAAATTGTCCCTGTGATCTCCTGCTCTTCAAAGGGGGGAGGACTCCCCAGCGTGCTTGTCAGCTGGAGTTTAATTAGCCATCTCCTTACACTCAGTCCGTTCTCAGCGGGGCAGACCAAACACTGTCAGGACCGAGGTCACAGGCCTTGGGAGGACATGGGTCCACCAGGGCACCACATGTCAGGCACTCTCCAAGAATCCAGGAATTCCTCCCACCTTCCCCCTTTTATGATGCCCTAGGAGACCTGGAATCCCTCTAGCCTGCTTGACAGTTGAAAAACTAAATCCACTGTGGTCTATTCAACGTGCACCTAGGGGAGAAGTATCTCTTCCAACCCCACTTGGTCCCTTTGCCTCATTTCATACCAGCTCCCGCTACCCCCTACAGGGCCTGTGGCTCCCACTTTGGCATTCATTCACTCTCTTCCTATAGGTATAACCATACCAGTCTGAATAAGCTCCCGCTTGGTACTGGCTCTTTCCCAGGGCATGCTCAGCTGGGTGTAAGACTCAAAATGAAGACTCCCAGACTGCTCAGTTCCTTTGCTGCCATTCTGTGGGAGCGCGTTCATGGGCACAGAGGTGGCTTCTTGGTGACTCCTTTACAGTATGATGTCAGTCTACAGGTGCATCCCCATCTGCTCCTCACACACTTGGCCCTTGAAGGTTCATTCTAAGGCCATAAAGGGAAGATGAGAAACTGAAGATGCAGCTGGTATTATTAAATGGGGACATTTCACACTTCCAGTTTGCATTTCCAGTTCCAGAGTGGGGGTAGGATAACTAAAGCAGTGTTCAGGGGGCCTGCAGATCACTCCTGGTGAGACAGGCCAGATAGTGTGATATGATCCACCTGGGATCACAGGTGGAGAGAATCCGCAGGAGTATCCCAGTAGTGCTCGGAGGTCTATGTGATGTGAGGGATTGAACTTAGGGCCCTTTGCTTGCAAGATATGTGTCCTTAGTTCTTCAGCTATGCTCCTTGGCCTCTATTTATAGGGGTTCACTTTTCAGCACAGAGCCAGGAATAGTCCCTGTGTACTTCTGGGTATGGCCCAAACCGTAATGTCCCCATAATCCCCTCCCCCCAGTAAAACAGAAGCTGTTAGCAAACTGGATTCATAGCCCTGCAAGATAAATATTTTAAGGCAAGTAAGGTGCACCTTTCAGATGGAGGGCACTGTATGTGGTCTGCGGGCTGAAGGGTCTGTAAAATCTGAAACCAGATTTTGGGTTAGATGACTTACACAGGAAAAAAAAGGGGGGGCCCTTTTCCCTAATTCACACAAAAGCTCCCATGGACTAGATACCACCTGACCAGCTCACCCATGCCTGTTCCTGCAATTCCCCAGTAGAGTAGCCCATCCCTGTTACAGACTGTAGACAACAAGAACCCACAGCTATAAACTTTTTACAAGTTCGGTAGCACCAACACTTAATTGGGTTTCTATTTAGGTTTCTAGAGAAAGTTCTGGCTGGATTGCCACCCAAATCCACTCTTACCTAGGACCTAGCTTTCCTACTTTCTCAAATTTAGCCCCCCACTTTTATGCACGTTCTGGAAAACACAAAATTTGACTTCAGAGCCAGAGCAGATCATCTTTAAACACATGTGGAGTATGACATTGGGTCTCAAAGAATGAGAAGGGCTGGCCTGATTTCTTTCTGCAGAGAGCAAGCCTGTCAGCAACCTTGGGCTCCTGCTTCTATGACTTCTTCTGACCCGATAGACAGAGCTGGGCAATAAAATACAAATCATTCTGACAGTCAATTAATCCCCCTGAAATTGCTTCAACTAACACAATGAAAAGAGAAGTGGAATGGGGAGGATGGTGTGAAGAGGGGGAAAGCAGATTTTTCTTTCTTTTCTTTTTTTTCTCTATATAGAGATCATTTGCAAAAATTACAGGACTTTCAATGGTACCAGTCCAACCCAGTTCCCCAAATCAAACCCATGCTTGGCATTTAAGCCTAAATGAAAATGAATGAAATGGAAACAAGAAGGAGAGCCGTACTGTGAATCAGAACATCTTTGCACTCTCAGCACCCAAACCAAATACAGTTTGTCCTGGCCAGGCAGACACTCAGCCCTTTTGGCTCCTAGTTTGGGCCTTTCCCAGAAATGCTTGGAGATTACCAGAGTCAGATTCAGTGGTTTTAAGGGGGACTATGTTTTCTCTGGGGTGGAACTTGGGCTCTATTTGCATATGGAATGCTCCAGCCCTTGAAGCAATCTCCCTGGACATGTATGGCTATCTGAAAAAGACTAGTAAGTAGGTGCACAACACTTCTCTTCCTAGCATTTATCTGTCTTCTGTGGATTCAGGAATAATGAATGGTATGTGAGTGCAGAAACTTTGGTCTACAATTTTCAGGTTTCAAGAGAACCTGTGTAAGCCACAGGAAGCCATGCCATAGGCAACACTATCTTGCCCTTATCCAAAGCTGCCCAACCATGGCATCTTCTATCCTCATCACACTCAGCATCTGAGCAGCAGCTTCAATCCTATAGCATTGAAACTGACCTTAGTTCCAGGGTATCTCACAAACCACTTCCTAAAGATTTTTTTCCCTAAAGATCTTGATTGTAGTAGTTAGTCTACTCAGCACCAAAACCCACACAAGGGGCATTCTTCATCCTCAGACTTCACTCATATAGGCTCACAACCAAAGCAAGGGGCACAAATTCTTCCTTCCTTCCTTCCTTCCTTCCTTCCTTCCTTCCTTCCTTCCTTCCTTCCTTC
>PVKC010050684.1:0-10545 GCA_004027635.1 Crocidura indochinensis
CTGAAATATAGACCTGAATGGTCAATTAGTACATTTATGATATCACTTTTTAGAGATGAAATGGGGGAAAAAATCTTCCAAGGGTACAAACTGAGGACCAATAAAATCTTCCTGATTGGCACATTCAAATGTGATGGTAATTTTTTTTTCTGTTTCTTTTCTTATTTTTTTTTTTAGAAAGGTGCCAAGTTAATTAGCACCTTCTAGGACCTTGTTATAGCTCAGAACGACTTTCCATCTGCTGGTAATTTAATCGTTCTACATGTGACACCAGAAAATCGAGTCCCACATTCCGTTACATAATGTAAATCGACAGTCAGGAAGGGCTACTCAATAGCCTGATGTCATTAATAAGGTGGGTTCTTAAACTCATAGCAAATATCAAGTTGTTTTCTCAGTAGGTTAAAAAAAAAAAGGAATCGATTCAGCCTTTGTTGACAGATTTGAGACGTGAAACAGCCCTGAATTCTGAGTCATGGGCTGTGGTGGACAATATCATGTGGGTGCTGATTTGGAAGATTCTAGAAGGCCATTCTTCAGAACTGAACTGAGTGGCCACTGAGCCACTGGCCTCCCAGGTGGCCTCTAGTTATTGGTGGGGGTGAAGAGGGGTTGATGGCAGGTCAGTCCAGGGACAAGGGAAGGGCTGCTGTTTAGATGACTATAGGCAGGCACTCTTCCTATCCACATAACGACCTTTTAGTCTTGAGTTCAGGGCAGCTGTCTAGATAGAATTTTATGGAAAAAAGAGCATGTATGAGAACAGATCTCTCAGCACAGTGTCCCACAGAAAGGCCCTGGGATGCCACTTAGACTTTAGGGTCACTGTGAGGTAGGTCTGCCCCACTCTACTGGCTGGGACAATGGGGTGAGCTCACAGAGTGTGGGTAGTCAGTGTCATCTCTGGAGGGCCTGGATCACCCTCTGACCCTGCTCTTCATGGCATCTGGCCTCTCTCCATGCACAGTCTCAAGTTAACTGCACAGACTCGAGTTCACTCTTATATATCCCCTTGGAATTAATCGAAGGACACTGTCCCACCTCTTTCAGTAGAGGAACATCATATCTACTGGTCAGAGTCACAGAAAACAGGTAAATAAAACAGTGGCAGTGAAGTTGGGCTCCAGAGGACACAAAGACTTTGAGACTGCAGTGAGGATCCTAATGGCGAAAGGTTGGAGGTTGATGGAGCAGAGAGACTCGGGATGGTTGTGCTAGGGCCTGGTTAGGGAAGATTCTCAGAGAATAGAAGAATAAGATGATGGTGGACGAACTTGGGACCAGAAACAGGGTTGAACCCAGCCCTAACCAATGGGACAGGAAGACCCAGAGAAGGGTGTTGGTGTTATTCTCATCATGGGTGACAACAAAACTATCATGAGCAGTGCAAGGCTGCAGGTAGGGGTGGGCAGGGTAGTTGGTGTGGCTGCTGGAAGAGGGTACCAGAGAGTGTTTAAGGCTTGGTGTGGAGTAACCTAACCAGATCTGGCTCAGTTAATGGTGACTAAGTGGCCAAACAACATGAAACAGGCCCCAAACCTAGAATTTTGTTCCTTGAATAAGAAGCCCCCAAGCTTAAAGTGGGTGTTTGTTTGTGTGTGTGTCCTTAGTATGTAAATATATGATAATTGTAAAAAGTAGAATATTAAGGTACTAGAAATTTAAAAAATAAAAAGAGTTAATTCTATTATGGAGATAGATAACTTTATAATTTTAATCTAGATGCCTCCATTCCTCTGTCCTTTCTTTCTTCTTTATTTATCTCTTCTCATAAATATGTATATATATATATATTCACTGGGGTTTGGTGGAGGGGAAGGGAGAGAAATAGAGAAAGAAGTCTGCTTCAGAGGCAGGTGGGGGCCAGGAGGGGAACTGGGAAGGGACATTGGTGGTGAGAAATGTGCACTGGTGAAGGATGTTGGACATCCTATGAATAAAACTCAATCATGAAGAACTTTGTAACTGTTTATTTTATAATAATTTAATTAATTAATTTATTAAAAAAAACAAGAACCTTAAATTCATTTTAAGTCCCCCATAACTCCTTAATCCACTGGTCCTCAAACTACGGCCCATGGGCCACATATTGTATTTGTTCCCATTTTGTTTCTTCACATCAAAATAAGATGTATACAGTGTGCATAGGAATTTGTTTGTAATTTCTGTTTTTACTATAGTCTGGCCCTCCATTGGTCTGAGGGACAGTGAACTGGGCCCCTGTTTAAAAAGTTTGAGGACTCCTGCCTTAACCTATGAAGGCCATTAGGCTATTTTTGCTTTCATTATGGAGGAATCCACAAATTGTGGAAAGCCACACATAACTGTTAAGATATGTTATTTTAGGAGGTCAAGAAAAAAACAATGGTTTCTAAAGGAATATCCAGGTTTAAAGGAGAGACACTGCAGTGAAACAGATGAAGATGTAGAATAGCATTGTTAAAACTCAGAAGCTGAATGGAAGCTTTGTCATAGACAAATGGATGGAGGAGAGGACTTGTTGGTATCTGAATTTCCACATGGTCAGTGTTTGGGGGAAAGTCTGTTGGATGGTGCCAGGGATTGTAGAACTCTATTGGTAGAGGAATCAGGCAGGGACCTGAAAAACAAGGCCTAGTTTTTTTTTTCCCCTTTGGTTTTCCGTAATGCTCAGGGGTTACTCCTGGTTATGCACTCAGAAGTAATTCCTGGCTTCAGGGACCATATGGGACGCTAGGATCAAACTGTGATTTGTCGTAGGTCAAACTCTAGCAAGGCTAATGTCCTACCACTTGTGTCATCACAAAACTGGATTTTGACTCTTCAGAACTTGCTTCATTGGGGCCGGCGGTGGCGTTGGAGGTAAGCTGCCTGCTGCCTTGCCTGCGCTAACCTAGGACAGACTGCGGTTCGATTCCCCGGTTCCCCATATGGTCCCCCCCCGTGCCTGCTAGGAGCGACTACTGAGCGAATAGCCAGGAGTAACCCCTGAGCATCACTGGGTGTGGCCCAAAAACCAAAAAAAAAAAAAAAAAAGAAAAAGGAGAAAAAAAAGAACTTGCTTCCTTGAGGGTAGATTGACTTTTTCTGACCCTCAAGGTGGACCAACTTGCCTGCCCGGTTCCCCAAATCCAGTTCATGCCCCCTGAGGCTAGGACAGGATGCTATGAGGACATTTGATTTCCTGCTCAGAATATTTTAGGGGGGAATAATATCCTTCCATGGGGACTTATTCATGTATGAGTTTGTTTTTAGAAAAAAAAAAACAAAAGAAACACAGATTTGAATTTGGGTTGGCACCATTACTGAATTTGATCACCCAGATGCCCTCTTGTGCCAAAGACCTCTCATGTGCTCAGAGCTAATTGCTAAAGATTATCAAGTGACCAAGAAGGTGGATTGGCATGTCCAAGCCTGCCCAGTCTCACCACCCAGGCTGCCTGGCCACCTCTGTTCTCCATTAGAATGGATTAGAGACGACAGACAGGACCTTGCTTCTAATTAAATTCTCATCTCTGTCCAACTGTTTGAAAGGGCAACTGTCTTAAACCTTTGAACTTTATTTGTAATACAAAACTTCAATTAGATCAAGGGCAATAATTAGCAGATCTTTTATCTTTGGGCATAATTAAATCTTTACAGAGGGACGTTTTAATCAATGAATTGTAATGACAGTTCATAAATTAATTAATCCCTCCCCCAATGGAGGCTTGGCAGTAATCAATGGGTCTGTAAAGCTATTCAGAGTGAGGGACGTGGCTGTATGAACACAGAGGCTCAACTTGGTTTAGTTTGGGGTAAAGATGTTCATTTCTGAAGGATTAGCTCACTCAAAGATTTCCTGTTTATTTAAGGGGAAATCATTGAGAATATTAACTTTTCATGTGAGGGAAAAAATCTTCCTGCAGGTCTTTGCTTTCAAAGTTCTCAGAGCTATCCATGTATTCACTCAGGCCTCAGCTATCCATGTACATTTATTTTCTTGTCCTGGATCTCTGTGTTACTTTACTGCTCATATCAGACAAAGAAACCCAAACAAAGGTAGAATACTAGAAGGTATTGTAAAGGTTTGTCGATAAAGTTTTATTAAAATACAACCATACCCATTTAATTTTGTATGACCCATGCCTGCTATATTCTATAAAGGTAGAGTTGAAGAGCTCCTATCAAAACTCTGGGACTGCAGGCTGATGCACTATCCTCATCCTTCTTATAGGAAAAAATAACTATGCCTGTTCTGTTCTAAAACACTGTGTTTTTGTACCCAGGCCTGGAAATGTTGGGAAACATGTAAATATGCCATTATCAGCTCTTCCTGTCTGTGATCCTTGTAGCTCATGGTTGAGACAGAGAGGCCCTCTAGTATGTATTTTGTTTTGAATTGTTTTGGGGACACACCTGGCAGCGCTCAGGAGTTACTCCTGGCTCTGCACTCAGAAATTACTTCTGAAAGGCTTGGGGACCATATGGAATGCAAGAATTGAACCTGAGTCGGTCACATGCAAGGCAAGTGCCCTACTCACTGTGCTATCTCTCTGGCCCCTGATGCATATTTTGGCATTGAAAGGGAAGAGAGAGATACCGCCTCCATTCCATGCACAATCCTTGAAAAAGCACAGCATTAGGAAGGAGAGAGGAGATGCCATCCCTTTATGGTCATGTCCCACCAGCTGTCCACATAGATTTCCCATTATATCATTCTTACCTCTTGAGGAAGGGATTGGAATGTACACACACACACATACACACACACACACACACATACACACAAACTCTCTCTCAGCCAGCTGCCTGGCAAAGCTGGAGAAACTGAGAGAGGTGGTTTTGCTGGTATGGAGGATGGTCACATGCACATACACCCTAAGATAGGATCTTGGGGGTGTATCTCACAAATGTTAGAAAGGCAGGAGAGGTGAGTGGTGCAGGGTGGGGGAGGGCAGGGGAGCAGAGACTGGGGTTAAATGGACTTCAGGGAAGAAAGTTGGGGTTATACAGAATGGGAAGGGAAGCCCACTTTGACTTGATGAGGCCATATTCTTTCCCCATGTCAAAAAATGCCTCCGCTGTCCAGGCTGGAACCTACAGAGAGGTTTTCTCTCACACCTCTGGAGTTGAGTCCAGGAGCATCAGGTTCTTGCTTTCTTCAATCTCCAGACAGTACCTCTCATTTCTTTTGGGTGTTTTTGGCTCTCTGTGTTCTGAAAGCCTCTGATGCCCTGGGAGCTCTGCATGTTCTTGGCTTGTCGCAGCATCACCCTATCTTTGTCCCATCCTCAGCAGTCTTTTCTCTTCTCTGTGTCTGGAGGTCAAACTGCCTCCTTCCCAATAATTGTTTGGAAGCTGAAAAGTCTGGGAGGCTCCCATTTTGAGAGATATTCCTGCATCTTCTAGATCCTTCTTCCTTAACAAGGCTCCCTTCCTAGGGACCAGGAATTAGGACATGGAAACATTTTTTATGGAATTCTGGCAATTTGACCCACCAATTGGGGGATATCTTGACCTGTGCTGGGACTTATGCCCCTTCTCAATTCCTGTGACTAGAGACGGGAAAAGAATGAAGGTGTAACCAGGGAGTCTAGCTAAGAGGCTGCTGGAAACTTTCAGAGACCATTAGATGTGGCAGCTATGTGGCAGGCAAGGCTTTGGGTGGTTGTTACCTTGGGCTAGAAGAAGTTTTACTAGGTGGATCTTGAGTTAGATTGAGAAATTGTTTTCCCTCCCAGCCTTTGGGAGGCTAGACAGGGAAAGTCTGAACCAGCACAAAGGAGATGCTTCATGCAAGCTACCACTGCTGGCAGGGTAAAGGCAGGCCTTGGATTATACCAGAAACATTTTTCTTAAAGGCTATGTCGGCTTTGGGCAAGGATGCAGGTCCCCTCCCTTTTCAAGAAGCTTTTCAAAATAAACTCATTTAAATGGGGCCTAGAGTTCCTTGGCAGGGAGACAGTGGACACTTGAAAATATTACTATTATTTCTGGAGCCAAATTTAGCAAGAACGGTTCTGTCTTTAATTACCGGTTGATGCTGAGTTCTACAGGCAAATGATTACATGCACAATTAGTTGTTCCCACAAGTAGCCAATTATGGGACCGATTATTTAAGAAAATTGTGGCTCCTGCTAAAGGGACACTACATTGTCTCCTCAAAACACATTTTTGTAGAAAAATTCCCTTTATTGTGTGCATTATTATTTTTACCCTCTCTCCCTTGGGCTGCTAGGGAAAGTGGCCCTGTGGTTTCATTTGTGATGAGAGAGAATTGTGGAGACACAGATCTTTGGAGGCACCAGGAGACTCAGGGAAGAGTTGGGTTGAGAGTTCAGTCCTCTCCCAAGATCAATATTATTCTGGAGATGGTTTCTGGGCTCCAAAGATGGAGCTAATGCCAGTATTTAGATTGATTCATATACATTCTATTGTTGCTCTGAAACATATATTTTGTTTTGATAATATAAATAAGATAAATAAATAACTATATCTAGCATTGAGATCAATAGTATTTACTTATTTAATTTTTAGTTTGGTTTGGTCTTCCTAAGGATACTCACTGATCTCTTTTTATCTGCTGCATCATGTGCCCAGCCCCAGTTCTTTACTATTATGCACTAGTTAGTATTTTATGTCCACAGTCTGGCCAAGGCCTCATGCTAGATGAAATGTATTTTCTGGCTCTTGAATTTGGATTTGTCCCTGGATTTGTGGCAAGCAGGGTCCATTTTGGGATCCAGTAAAGAATGTACCATGGATTGTTGTCGACTCTTCAGTCTGATTCACAGAATAAAGCATTTTGGGCTGACCCATTGCTGGAATTTAGCCACATAAAACTGACCTGGACACATCATTCAGCCTAGGCCCCAGGAACAAGAGTTTGACCCTGCCCAATGGGGACCAGCTGATGTCCATAGTTGTGAGTGCTGAGTGTTGGTCTGGTTGGCAAAGCAACCTGATGTTGGCAGAAGCTGCCCATCCATTTCACCTTGTTTTTGACTCACATTGATGTGGTTAAAAAGGCTAGAACAGAAACAGCTAGCACAGGACGGGCATGGTGCCTTGCTATTTTCATTGTTGGGGGCTACAGTTTGCTTGCTTTTAAGGCATTAAAAGCTATGTTCTGAGAAATACACCTGAGCCTGTATTCTTGAAAATAACAGTGCTATTTTAATGTACCTATGCAAAAAGGGACAATGCCACTGGGCAAACAAGTTCTTATCTAATAAAGATGGGAACACAAAATTTTTTATATTGTAGTGGGACACTAAACACTTAGCATGATGACTTGGCTTAGAGTCCAGCTGATAGGACATTGACCATTCACCCCTGAACCATGGATACCACCAACAGAAACAAACATGGATTCCTACACCAGCACCAGGAACATAAACTCTACCAAGGAAGGCCCCACTAATGCCATGGCACTGACTTACTCCAAATACAGTTCTTATATTACCCTGACAACTAGGCAACAGCAATTGTCTGCTTTTAGGGCAGGATTCTCTGATGGTGAGACAGAATCAGAAGACACTACACACTACCCAGTCTTCGACATAGGACCTGTCCAGAAACCAGGATCTATAACTAGATAACTACAGAAACCTGACAGCAACTATTGTGAGACTGAAGAACTGACCACTGAGAATCACTAGGGGGTTGGACAACTTAGTATGCCTGGAGCCTTGAGTTGGTCTTATGCCAAAATACTTTGGGGGTAAGATCTCCCTGTTTTTCAGGCCAAAGGTCTTTTCAATTTCTTCCATATTTTGCTATGCCTATGCAAATGACAACTGACACACACACATTTTTATAGTGTATCTCCCATCTCTTTTTTTTTTTTTTACTTTTTTTTTTGTGGTTTTTGGGTCACACCCGGCAGTGCTCAGGGGTTACTCCTGGCTCCATGCTCAGAAATTGTTCCTGGCAGGCACGGGGGACCATATGGGGCATCAGGATTCGAACCGATGACCTTTTGCATGAAAGGCAAATGCCTTACCTCCATGCTATCGCCCGGGCCCCAATCTCCCATCTCTTTAGTAAAAAAAATACTAAACCTTAGGCTATTGTATTAATGACTTTATTGGTGATACAATAATTTTCAGAAACTTAACTGCTAATAAACTCTCTCCCCTTCTTTTTCCATTTTTTAAAATTCTCTATTCTCTTTCTATTTTTTTTTTGTTTTGGTTTTTGGGTCACACCTGGCAGCACTCAGGGGTTACTCCTGGTTCTATGCTCAGAAATCAATCCTGGCAGAGTCGGGGGACCATGTGAGATGCTGGGATTCAAACCACCATCCTTCTGCATGCAGGACAAATGCCTTACCTCCATACTATCTCTCCGGTCCTCTCTATTTTTTTTAATAACTTCACTGTCATCCTGAATCAATTGTATTATGATCAGTTATGTCAACTATGTGATACATTTTTTAAATAAATTTTAAAAAATGTAAAAAAAAAGGAAAATAACAGTGCCAGAGAATGACCCAGCATTCCTTGCATCTCAATTGGCTGGATGTACTAGTTGTTATTCCACATCTATACTCTGACACTGGAGTAAAGGAACACCCACATTCTGATACTGGCATGATGGAAGGTCTACACTCTAACATTAGAGTGAAGGAAGGCATGAAAAGTTAGGAGTTGGCCATGATTCCATCATTTTCCTGAGAAAGAAAGAATTTTGGAGAATAAAAAATACAACAGGTTCCTTTTTTCGAGTCCAGCAGTTTCTGCTACCCTCATACCATCCCTACAGATAAAAAGGAATAGGCGAGAAATATCTTCAGGTCCTCACTGGCTCTCTGGTCAACCCACTTCTGACAAGGCTTTACAAAGTTTTCAGTGGCTCTTGCAAAGGTAAACTGGTACCCTCTGCAAAGTAAAGCTGGATGTAATAAATGGATCCATTGGCACTGATTTCTCTCACGGACTGCTCAGGATTCGTGCCGTTTCCAAATTGAGGGGGTCCAGTCCTGCCAAGAGGCTTTCTTCCCTTAATGAGAATGCAAATTTGCTGTGTTCCCTGGAGAGCCATGGCCCAGGCCTCCCATCTTCTGGGACCTTTGGGTTCTGGAGATAATGGCATGAAGAGACCCGGTTTCGTTTTCAGTAGCTGTTTTAGTGGTTCTTTGGGCTTTGTGGATTTGAGTTGCTCTGTGAGTCATAAAAGCAAATTTGGTGGTATTTGTAAAAAGATCCTGGGGATTGTGCGCTGAACTAAGCTCCAGGGGGGACATTAGAGCAAAACACTGCAAATGGTTCCTGTTTTAGTGTTTTGTTTTTTTCTTTCAAGGAACAAGAAGCTTGGATTTCCAATGAGAAGCCAATTCTAAAAGGCTCCATAATAGAGTGGGAAACCTGTGGTTTTGGAGATGAGCCTTAAATTCTCCTCATCACGGACTCCATGTTTTCTGTGTAAAGGTATGATAATGACAATACCAGAAGGATAAAATCTGGGTGGAAAGGGCTCCACAAATGAGAACTTTGGTTGGTTTATGCTGGTGTGTCTGGTGGTCCTCCGTGCCTATTCCTGGCTGAAAGAACTGTGTGGACTGTGTGGACCTGGGTATTGAACTGGGTACCTGCTTACCTGTCTTTCAGCCCTATGAACTATCACCCAGCCCAAACAAGAACATTATGAAGAGTACTGGAAAGGAAGTGCTTTCTACTCTCCCATTCTCTTCTTTTCCTGTAAAATTCACTCCACTTTCTGTAACCATGCAGACAATGTTGACTGTGGGACCTGGCTCTGCCAGCTCCACCAGTTTCCTCTCTTTCCCTTAATCTTGTTTGATTGAACTCTCTGGGGAAGCATCAGAACCAAACCTTAATGCTTATCTGTCTATGGCAAAGCTAAGGCTGTCAGTTTAGAAAGCACCCCAAGTGTTTGTGTTCAGGACTGAATATACACCCTTCCCCCCAAAAAAACAGTTGGGATGCTTACCCTTGATATTCCAGAGTGTGACTTTGGAAAGAGGATCTTTGTGTAATGAGTACACTGGTTTTAGGTGGCATACATCAAAACTAGTATATCTGGGATGGGGCATTAAAACATAGGCTACCAGCAGTCAACAAGGGTCTCTTTTCCCCACCTCCTTGCCAACACTGATTATTGTTGTCCTTTTTGATGAATGCCAGTCTCTGTGGTATAAGGTGATATCTCAGTGTTAATTTGATTTGCACTTCCTTGATGGTTAGTGAAACAGAGCATTTTTCATATGCCTTTTGGCCATTTGTGTTTCTTTAGGGGAAGTATCCTGTTATCCTATTATCCTTATTTTTTGATCTGGTTGGATGTTTATTTCTTGTAGAGTTCTACCAATGCTTTATATATATTTAATACTGTCAGATTAATGACGGGCAAATAATTTCTCCCAGTCTGTGGCCTGTCTTTGTATCCTAATCCTAATTCTTTTGAGGTGCAGAGCTTGGTTAGTTTAATGTAACCTTATCAGTTTATCTTTGCTTCCACTTTCTTGATACAGTGGCATTTCATCCTTAAATATGGCTCTAGTTTCAATGTCATATAGAGTTTTACCTATGTTTTCTTATGTGTACTTTATAGATTCAAACC
>PVKC010050685.1:0-10533 GCA_004027635.1 Crocidura indochinensis
AAAAAAAAAAAAAAAAAAAAAAAAAAAAAAAACAAGTGGCAGGTGTTACTCTATCGTATGAATTATTGATGGCAGAAAATCAATTGGCAAATATTCAGACACAAGCAGCTTTCCCTAAAGAAATCTTAAATTTAATTAGGATATTGCATTGTCATCATGGAAAAAATTGATTCTAACAGTATTGGTAGAGGAAGCTTTTTAAAAATTATACAAGGCCCTTATGAGTCATATGCAGAGTTTGTAGGGAAGATTAAAGATGCTCTGAAGTTACAAGTCGAAGATGAGGAAATGAGAAACTTCCTAGAAAATCTTTGGCTTATCATAATGCAAATTCGGCCTGTAGATTAGTATTGAATACATTAAATGAAAAGGAAGATGTGAATGATTACCTTTATGCCTGTCGGAATGTCTATGGGGAACACCAACCCCCACCCCCACTTAAACTCGGTACAAATCTTCCCAGTTACCAAGGGACTGATGCATTACTCCCCTCGGGGTCAGGGCACTTTCTGTAAACTAGGTCTTTGCCCAAAATGCAAAATGCGTCACCACTGAGCGAAAGATTGCAGATCCAGAAATCTCATTGATAATAACCTAAGAAGAGGTTTCAACACTATCCTCAGGAGGCAAATCGCATGTTACCATTGCGGAAAACAGGGGCATATCAAAAGAATTAGCTGTTTTCTTATAAATTCAGCTCCTCAAGGGCAAACATACAAGATGGAGGGAAACGCCCACAGGGCCTCCCACCAGGCCCTTCCAAATCAGGGGCAAAGTTCACAGACAATAAACCTTCCAAGCCCAGCCCCAAAAAATTCACAAAAAGGTAAGTAATTCACTCCACATCAGGGAGTGCTGGATTAGACATATTATGCCCAGAGGACATTACAATTTACCCTAGAGCATGCCCTTACATGTTAGAAAATGGCATTCCGGGCCCGCCACCCCCAGATACCATGGGTTTGATTCTTGGCAGAAGTTCCCTCAACATAAAGGGTATATCAGTAACCACTGGTGTCATTGACTCAGATTCTATGGGAGAAATCATTGTAGTTATCACCGTACCAGTTACATGGACCTTTAAAAAAGGGGAAGCGATTGCCCAGATAGTAATAGTGCCTTATGTCAAATTTGGGAATTCAGATAAGACTAGAATTGGAGGTTTGGGAAGCACAGATCCAGGTGCTGCTCAAAACCCAATCGTGGCTCTGGTTACTAAATTTAAAGATGAACACCCAATGATCAAACTTCACTTGGAAGGGCAACCCTTTGACAGTATGATAGAAACAGGTGCTCAGGTTACTGTAATTTCTGATAAAGACTGGCCAGAAATTTGGCCTCTTCAGGAAATCCCGTATTCTCTAGAAGGAATAGGAGGCCTGAGCTCCTGTCTGTTGAGTACGAGGATTATGATCTTTTACGGCCCAAGAAATCAAAAAGCAATAATCAGACCTCACGTGGGCCCATTTTCACCATCCTTGTGGGGACGTGACCTACACAAACAGTGGAAAGCAGAATTCCACATCCCATTAGTTCTAGAAGAACCTGAACCTTCTTTTGATTTAAAACCCAAAATTTTTAGTAGGGTCCACTACCATAAAGACACCAGCACCAATAAAATGGAAATCTGATGAAAACCACTCTTGCCAATGAAGTAGACAAAAAGTATCAGAACCACATGGAAAATTTTGTAGAGCTGACTCTAAATACTTATTTGCATCGATTCTTATTTCTTTTTTATATCTTATATTTATATTTTATATTTTTATATTTGTAACCATGGTTGCAAACATGATTGTAGTTGGGTTTCAGTCATAAATAGAACACCCCCTTCAGCAGTGCAACATTCCAACCACCAATGCCCCCTCCCTCCTTCTTATCTTCCTCAATTCAAGGCAGGAATTTTACTACAGTTATATATATTTTAAGTTTAGTAAGCTGTTTTTGTTTCTTTCTAAAGGATAAGTGTTAAAAATACTGTAGTAACGGTGTGAGTGTGGCAATCGCTATTGTTTACATAGGCCCAGCAAAATCTGTGGGAAACAGAAAAAAAGCCTTGGCCTAATTACAAAGAGGCCTCACCTCTGAAGTTTTCTGGCATAAGACTGACTCTGGGCTCCAAGCATACCAGGCTGCCCAACCCCTGAGTCATTCGCCGTGTCCTGGCAAATTTTTTTCGCATGTTAGCTGTTGCTGGTGCCAGATTCCCGTAGTTAAAGATACAGGTTCCTGTGCATTTCCTTCATTGAGTCAGGTTGATGTGGAGCGTCCTCTAGTTTCACTTCAAATTAGATGAGGAGGCACCTGCCCTGAAAGCAGGTTGTTGTTGATAAGTCAACTGGGTGTTAAGAGAGCACTCTATGGAGTAAGTTAATGCCAGAGCAGTGGTAGGGTCTTCCTTGGTAGAGGTTTAATTCCTGGGAATGTTATTGAAAATTGTGGTTGCTTCCATAGATGGTATCCATGGTTCAGGGGTGTATAGGCAATGCTCATTCTTCTGAGGCCTGAGCCAAGTTATTATGCCAATATTCAGGGTATCAGGTAAATTGCATTACAGAATTTGTGTTCCCATCTCTATTAGATAAGAACTTGTTTGCATAATGTAATATTTCCCCCATTTTAATGTGTCTATGCAAAAGAGGAACAATGCCACAGGTATTATTGGTACATCTGGGGGTTGAGGGAACAAGTTCAACATTTTCTATAACTTGGTTCTAATATGAATTCTATACATAGAGACTCTTCTACGAGAATTCCTTATTGAACAGATACCAAAGGGGGCACAACCCCCCCAGAAAACAGTGGGCAAAATTGTCACTATATAAGAGGATATTCAAAAAGAGTTATAGATGTTAAGAGAATATATCTAAGATATCTAAAGGATATACACATGTCCCTTTTATGTTTTCAGAAATAGTCAGGGAGCGGAGCCGGAGAGATGGCATGGAGGTAGAGCATTTATCTTGCATGCAGAAGGACAGTGGTTCGAATCCCAGCATCACATATAGTCCCCAGAACCTTCCAGGAGTGATTTCTGAGCTCTTAGCCAGGAGTAACCCCTGAGCACTGCTGACTGTGGATCACCCCCCAAAAAAACCAGAAATAGTTGGAGGGTGAGGGACGGTGTTGAATCCGGGTGTTGGTCTGTGATTTGGCCACCTGGAGGCTGCAAAGGACTCCCAGTAGTCCCATATCAGGAATTGTCTATGAGTCGAGGTTTTTCAGAAGCTGAATATGATGACAAGCAGAGGTACACAGTGAAGGAGGATGGAGGACATCACTTTAGGAACTGGCAGGAAGCTGGCTTAAGTGAAGATAATGATCTGCTTTATAAGGAGCAAAGAACTGAGGGTAAAAATGGTTAAATATAGGGTAACAAGCATTGGGGGTGAGAGTAAAGGACTATAAATAAGTCTGTAAGGTGATAAGCCAATGGGGTAAGGAAAGTATACAATGTAGACATAATTTATATTATAAATATAGATGATACCTTATGGTATCCCATTAAACTATCTAAAATTTAGTGCCCCTGAGCTGGTTGGAAATCGATGTTAAAAGAGTCTTTAACTTGGAGCCATACTAGTCCCCATGCTGCCAAAGCTTCTGGTCCCACAGAGAGGAAGCTAGTTTCCTAGTTGTGCTGGAAGCCGGAGGTTTGGCAGTCTGCTCCCCACCCCACCCCAGATTTTTTTATTTCTTTTTTAATTTTTAAAATATCTTTATACAATTTGATTACAAGCATGATTGTAGTTGGGTTTCAGTCATGTAAAGAACACCCCCTTTCACCAGTGCAAAATTCTCATAATCAATGCCCCAAATCTGTCTACCTTCCCCGCCTGTATTTGAGACAGGCTTTCTACGTCATTCATTCATCCACATTGTTATGTTAGTTGTCAGTGTAGTTATTTCTCTAACTCATTCCCCACTCTTTGTGGTGAGCTTCATATTGTGCTCTAGATCTTCCAGCCCTTATCTCTATTGTCTCTGAGAATTATTACAAAATGTCTTTTACTTTTCTTAAATCCAATAGATGAGTGATATTATTCTGTGTATATCTCTCTCCCTCTGACTTATTTCACTCAGCATAATAGATTCCATGTACATCCATGTAAAGGAAAATTTCATGACGTCATCTCTCCTGATGGCTGCATAATATTCCATTGTGTATATGTACCACAGTTTCTTTAGCCACTCATCTGTTGAAGGGCATTTTGGTTGTTTCCAGTGTCTGGCTATTGCAAATAGAGCTGCAATGAATATTGGTGTAAGAAAGGAATTTTTGTATTGCATTTTTGTGTTCCTAGAGTATTTATACTCCTAGGGGTAGTATAGCTAGATCATATGGGAGTTCAATTTCCAGATTTTTGAAGAATCTTCATATTGTTTTCCATAAAGGCTGGATAACATTCCCACTAGTAACAAAAGAGAGTTCCTTTCTCTCCACATCCCCTCCAACACCAATTTTTTTGTGATATGTTCCAATCTCTGTGGTGTGAGATGATACCTCATTGTTGTTTTGATTTGCACCTCCCTGATGATTAGCAATGTGGAGCATTTTTCATGCGTCTTTTGGCCATTTGCATTTCTTCTTTGAGAAATTTTGTGTTCATTTCTTCTCCCCATTTTTTGATGGAATTAGATGATTTTTTCCTTGTAAAGTTCTGCCAGTGTCTTGTATATTTTGGATATTAGCCCATTGTCTGATGGGTATTGGGTGAATAATTTCTCCTATTCAGTGGGTTACTCTTGTAACATCCTAGGCTTTATTTCCTTTGAGGTTCAGAAGCTTCTCAACTTAATATATTTACATCTGTCTATCTCTGTTTCCACGTGTTTGAAACTGCTTGAATATGACTCCTCCTTAAATATGCCTTTAGTGTCAATGTCATGGAATGTTTTACCCATGTGTTGTTCTATATGCCACATGGTTTTAGGTTCGATACCTGATCCAGCTCCCATATAATCCATTTGGATTTTACCTTCATACATGGTGGTAGCTGAGGGTCTGAGTTTGCTTTTAAGCAAGAGGCTAACCAGTTGTGCCAACACCACTTGTTGGTGAAGCTTTTCTTGCTCCATTTAGGATTTCTTTCCTATAAAAAATTAAGTGATTATGTGTCTGGGGAATATTCTTTGAGTACTCAAGCCTATTCTACTGATCTGAGGTTCTCTCTTTATTCCAATACCAATTTGTTTTAATAACTATTGATTTGTAGTACAGTTTAAAATTGGGGAGAGTAATGCCTGCCTTATTCCTTTTCCCAAGGATTGCTTTATATATTCGTGGGTGTTTATTGTTTCAAATGAATTTCAGAAGTGTTTGATCCACTTCTTTGAAGAATTTCTTCGGTATCTTTAGAGGGATCACATTAAATCTATACAATGGTTTGGGGATTATTGCCATTTTAATTATTTTAATCCTGCCAATTCATGAGCAGGGTATGCGTTTCCATTTCTGCTTGTCCTCTCTTATTTCTTGAAGCAGGGTTTTATAGTTTTCTTTGTATAGGTCCTTCATGTCTTCAATCAAGTTGACAGCAAGATATTTGAGTTTGTGTGACACTACTGTGAATGGGATTGCTTACTTAACATCCATTTCTTCTCTATCATTATTGGTGTATAAAAAGCCCATTGACTTTTGTGTGTTAGTTTTATAGCCTGCCACAATGCTATATGAGTTTATTGTTTCTATAAGCTTTTTGGTAGAGTATTTAGGGTTCTCTAAGTAGAGTATCATGTCATCTGCAAACAGTGAGAACTTCACTTCTTCCTTTCCTATCTGGATGTCCTTGATATCTTTTTCTTGCACAATCTCTGTAGCAAGTACTTCTAGTACTATATTGAATAGGAGTGGTGAGAGAGGACAGACTTGTTTGTACCGGAATTTAGAGGAAAGGCTTTTAGTTTTTCTCTATTGAGGATGATATTCGCCTCTGACTTGTGGTAGATGGCCTTAACTATACTGAGGAAGGTTCCTTTGATTTCCATGCTGCTGAGAGTTTTTTTGCTCTCTTTGCATCTATTGATTTGATCATGTAGTTTTTATTTTCCCTGTTTTATTATATTGTGCATTCTGTTGATAGATTTATAGGTGTTAAACCATCCTTGCATTACTGGAATGAAATCTACTTGATCATCGTGAATGACCAGCTTGATGAACCATTGCATCCTATGTGCGAGGATTTTGTTAAGGAACTTTGCATCTGTGTTCATCAGGGATATTGGTCTCTAATTTTTTTGGCAGCATCTCTGTCCAGTTTTGGAATCAATGTGATGTTGGCTTCATAAAAACTATTTGGAAGTGTTCCCATTTTTTCAATTTCCTGAAAGAACCTGGAAAGTATTAGTATTAGTTCCTCTTGAAAGATTTGAAAGACTCTCCTGGACTCCAGGCCTTCCCTGAGTGCTGGCGCAGGTGACCAGAAAGGTGGGTGCCAGGTGAACTCTATAGGAGTCCCCAGTCTTCCCCCGTCCCTACACTAGGGGAGAGGGGCACGGGGAGGAGGGCGGGCAGATGTCTGACTTCCAGTTCTCTACCAAATTCTTTTTGGTTCTGGAGGCTAGCTCTTGTCCCTGGCTGATGACCTTCTCCTTAACTTCGCAGGTGCTGGGAGGCTTGACAGGCCTCCAGCCATCCCCTTCTTTCTCCCCTGGACTCCAGGCCTTCCCCGGGCGCCAGCCCAGATGTTGCTCTGAGTTGTGTTGGGGCAGTCACTGGCAATTTTTCCTCAATTGTCTCCATTTTCAAAACAAATTTTCCAAAAAAAATTTCAGTTGATACCCGGAGTTCTCAAATTTTTTCTCATAGGTCTCCATTTTCAAAACTGGGCGGGGGTTTGTGTTTCCAAGCATACAATATATATGGATAGTATTCTATGCATATAGTTTACATATGCAGTATGTCCATCTTGAATTCTGCCCTTGCCACTGCCCTACAAAGCTCATTTCCAGTCCTTCACTCCCTCAGTCCCAACCATTATTTCCCCCCATTCACCCTTTTTACCTTCAGTACCATGTAGGCCAAATCACAGACCAAAGTGATGCATTGAATTTAACACCCCACCCAACTATTTCAAAACTTCCCCTCTATGATTTTGTTTTGTCTGTCTTCTGTTTGTGATCTGTTCAATAAGGAATTCTGGTAGAAGTGTCCCTAAATTTAAAGTTTACATTAGAACCAAGTCAAGAGAATTGTTAGACTTGTTCTAGTGTCTCCATAGGCATCAATCACATCAGGTGGCATTGTTATTTCTTTGCATATGCACATTAAATGGGAAAATACTATACATACAAACATGTTCTTATCTAATAGAGATGGGAACACACAAATCTTGTAATGTAGTGGGACCTTACACCCTGAACATTGTCATAATGACCTGGCTCAGGCTTCAGAAGAATAGCCATTGTCCATTCACACATGAACCAGAATTGCCATCTACGAAACAACCATGGTTGTGTTTAACATTATCTTAAAGCAATCCTCTACCACGGAAGCCCCTACCACTACTATGAGATAGACTACTCAAAAGAGAATTCCCTTAACACCCAGAAGACTTAACAACAACAATGCCATGCTTTTAAGACCAAGTTCTCTGCATCGCCCTCCAATTTTGAGGTGAAACTAAAGGACACTCCACATCATCCTGACTTCGATGTAGGTTATGGACAGATTCCAGGATCTTTAATTACAGAAACCTGACACCAGAAACAGTGACTCTGTGAAAACTTGAAAGTGTATTGGCACTACAGACAATGATTGGGTTGAACAACCTAGTATGCCTGGTTCCTAGATTTGGTCTTATGCCAGAAAATTTCAGGCTAAGGTCTCCTTGTATTTAGGCCAAGGCTTTTCCTTTCCACGTCCCCTATATTTTGCTTGGCCTATGCAAAGAACAATTGCCACTATAACACTGTCTTTACTGTGCTCCTTTGACTCATCCTTCTAGTCTTTCTATTTTTTATTAACTTTGCATTTGAGGTTAACTTAAATTAATATGCACGTGCATGGAACTGTACAAAATTTTGTTCTTCCTGAAATAATATATTATGATCAATTGTGTCAGCAATACTATGCCTTCAATGTTAAAGGAGTTACATAAATTTTGTGACTTTAGATTGCTTTGTGTACTGCTAAGCAATGATATAATGTACTACAATCTGGGTACTAAAGGGACAAAGTAGCTGTGCATGTGTTTTGTTTAATTTTTCTTAAATTTTTTAGCTGAAAGTTCAAAATTAAGGTGTTAGCAAGGGGATTTCTTTTGAGAATTCTGTTTATGGGTGATTGTCTTCCCACTGTAACTTTACCTTGTAATCTTTCTTTGCATCTTTGTCTTCATAAAATAATAAAAAGAAAGGTTTGAAAGAATTCATTAGTGAATCCATATGGGCCTGGGCTTTTGTTTTGGGGCAGACATTTGATCACCGTTTTAATTACCTTAATAGTGATGGGGTGCTCAGACATGCAACATCTTCCTTATTCAACTGTGGAAGGTTGTAAGAGTCCAAGAACTTATTCATTTCTTCCAGGTTCTCATATTTAGTGGCATAGAATTCCTTAAAGCAGTCTCTGATTACCCTTTGAATCTCTGCAATATCTGTGGTGATCTCCCCCTTTTCATTTCTAATAAGGGTTATCAAGTTTCTCTCTTTCTTTGTGAGTTTTGCCAGTGGTCTATCAATCTTGTTTATTTTCTCAAAGAACCAACTTCTGTTTTGTTGATCTTTCAGATTGTTTTCTGGGTATCCACTGCATTGATTTATGCTCTATAAGTTGTTATTTCCTTCTGTCTACCTATTGTTGGTTCCTTTTGTTAGTCATTTTCTAATTTTAGAAGATGTGTTATTAAGCTATTCAGGTGTGCCCCTTTTCCTTCCTGATGTGTGCTTGCAAAGCTATAAAGTTTCCTCTCAGTACGATTTTTGCTCTGTCCCATAAATTCTAATTGTCTTCATTGTCATTTGTTTCTAGGAAAGTTTTGATATCCTCTTTGATTTCATCTCAGACCCACTGCTTGTTCAGAAGTAGGCTGTTTACTTTCTAGGTGTTAAAGTTCTTCTGTGTCCCTTTGTAGTTCACATCTAATTTCAGAGCCTGTGGTGAGCAAAGTAGCCTGCAAAATTTCTATCCTCTTGATTTTATGGAGATGTGTTTTATGTGGCAGCATGTGGTCTCTCCTGGAGAATGGCCCATGCACATTGGAGAAGAATGTGTATCCAGGTTTCTGGGGATGGAGTATCCTATATATCTTGACTAACTTTCTTTCTTCCATTTCCCTTTTCAGGGCTAGTATATTTTTATTGGGTTTTATTTGATTGACCTATCAAGTGTTGATGCGGCAATGTTGAGATCTCCAACAATTATTGCTTTATTATTGATATTATCTTTCAAATTTGTCAGTAATTGGTTTATTTTGCTGGTCTCTCATTGGGTATGTATATGCTTAGTAGTGTGATTTCTTTCTGTTGCACATATCCCTTGATTGGTACAAAGTGTCCATCTTTGTCCCTTACAGCTTTCCTGAGTTTAAAGTTTGTGTCGTCTGAAATTAATATGGCCACTCCAGCTTTTTAAAGGATGTGTTTGCCTCTTTCCTGCTTCTTTCTACTGAGCCGGCTTCGAACAAGAAACCTCCAGGTCCCTGCACTCGGTAAGATGGCCCCACCTGGCCCACGTGGGGCCAATCGAGCCAGGCGATTGGGCACCCAGAGACTTTAAAAAGAACACCAGCCAGTCGCTCAGCCTCTTTCCTGCTTCTTCTCTACCTAGTCGGCTCCAAACAACAAGGAACCTCTCCAGGTCCCCGACCCAAAAAGCGCTGCCGCTCCACTTCGCGGCTGCGCCTAACTTGTAACCACTATCAGCAAGGGAACTTCTGAGAATTCTGTTTATGGGTGATTGTCCTTCCACTGTAACCTTACCTTGACCTCTTTCTTTGCATCTTTGTTCTCATAATTAAAAATAAAAAAAACGATGCGTTTGTTTGTACGATTTTCCCCCAGCCTTTGATTTTGAACCAATGTTTGTTCTGACTATTCAGGTGAATTTATTGTAGGCAGCAGAAGGTTGGATTCATCTTTTTGATCCATTTAGCCAGAACCCGGAGATAGCATGGAGGTAAGGTGTTTGCCTTTCATGCAAAAGATCCATTTAGCCACTCTGTGTCTCTTAACTTGAGTTGGGCTGGGTGCAGTATTCTACGTGAAGCAGCCATTTCATTCTGTCTTGTAACAATATCCCACCACTGTTTTCTGGTCTTGAGAGTTTCTTGTGACATGCCTGATCTACATCTTAAGGATGTTCCTTTGAATGTAATTTCTTTCTTTCTTTGATCTTGCCGCTTTCAGTATTCTATCTCTATCTGTGGGATTAGTCATTGTGATTAGGATGAGTCTTGGGGTGCTTTGTGTCTCTTTTAGCTGGCACTCTTTGGGCATACAGGATTTGATTGCATGCAGTCTTTATCTCTGGTAGTTTCTCTGTGATGATGTCTTTGATTGTTGATTCTTCCTGGGGATATCCTTGATGGGTCT
>PVKC010050686.1:0-10532 GCA_004027635.1 Crocidura indochinensis
GCAGCGCTGCGTGGCTGCTGCCTCTCCACCCCAAACCCATCTGGCCTTGTGTCTGGCCCTGCGCTAGAAAGGGTTGTGATGTGCGTAAGTGCTATTGGCCGGCTCTGGCGACTGTGTGGGGTGCAGCTGTGAGTTCCAGACCCAGAGGTGGTAGAGGCATGGATCAGGTCCACTTTGGATGCCCCCTTGATGGTGGCACAGTTGTTCCACAGCCTTGACTGGTGGCCACCCAGGCCCAGAGGTGTGCTGGGAGCTGTCCTGTGGCCTCCTTGCTTCCGGGGTCATGTAGGATTCTTTCTTTTGGAATGGTGCTCACTGCTCCCCTGGCTACAGATTGGGGGAGATGGAACACCACCTTATGCTGGAGGGTCCAAATTCTTTAGGGTGCAATCATGACCGAAAGGGTCCCACAGGGTGCATGTCTGTCTACCTACCAGCAGAGCAGGTTCCTTCAGCAGTGCTACTGGTCTGCATGGTTCTCAGTGCTCTGGTGAAAGTAACAGGGGAGAGACAAATTCCTCTCTGAGACTGTCCATTCTCCTGAAGTCCAGGGCTGGACTCCTTCCCTCTGCCCCCATCTCTCTCCAGTTTATGGCTTTTAAAGGTGTGAATCTAGGTGCTCTGACCCTCTGGGGAGTCAGGGACAGACCAAGGAGGCTGGGGGCTCCCTTTCTCTTCTCCCAGGAGCATCCCAGGCAGTGCAGAATGGGTGCCCATTCCCAGATGGCAGGCCTGGGGTGCGCGTGGGCTCAGTATGTAGAATGGGGTGGATAGGGGCCCCGACACGTGGCTGAGGAGGCCGTTTTCTGAGGCAGCTGGACCTTCCCCCCCAGCTCCTTGGCATTTCCAGGATGCCCTTCTCCTTCCCCAGGCATCTGGAAAGGAGGCAAGGGAACTGCAGAGACTGCATTGAACCAGGGAATATTCCAAAAGTGCTAGGTGGAAAAGCAGCTATCTGTTGCTATCCCTGCTGCCTTCTTCCCTGTGCTTTCCCAGTGAGGGGAGGCCCCCCGCCCCTCTTCCTGCAGTGCTGGCCAGCTGCCTTCCCACCCAGTCCACTCTTCCTGGGCCACTCCCCAGGGGCTTTGTGATAGGGCAGACGGGAGGGAGCTCGGCTGAAGGCCAAAATCCTGGGTTCCGTGAGGGCCCCAGCTCTAAGGCCTGCATGTCCCAACTCTGGCTGGGATTCCTGCCACCTGGCTGCTCTGGGATCTGGGCTTTCCTTAAGGCTTTCAGCTTATGTCCTGACTCCTCCCCTCCCCTCCAGAGATGCCCTGTATCCAAGCCCAGTATGGAACACCAGCACCCAGTCCAGGACCCCGTGACCAGCTGTCCAGTGACCCTCTGACTCCTGATCTCAGCAAACCCACCATGGATCTAGCCACCTCTGAAGCGGCCCCCACTACCCCCACTGCCCTGCCCAGCTTCAGCACCTTCATGGATGGCTACGCCGGAGAGTTTGACACTTTCCTCTACCAGCTGCCTGGAACAGCTCTACCGAGCTCCTCAGCCTCCTCCTCAGCCTCTTCCACCTCTTCTTCCTCTGCCACCTCCCCTGCCTCCGCTTCATTCAAGTTTGAGGACTTCCAGGTGTATGGCTGCTACCCTGGCCCCCTGAGTGGCCCTCTGGATGAAACCCTGTCGTCCAGCGGCTCCGACTACTATGGCAGCCCCTGCTCGGCCCCGTCCCCCTCCACACCCAGCTTCCAGCCACCCCAGCTATCTCCCTGGGATGGCTCTTTTGGTCCCTTCTCTCCCAGCCAGACTTACGAAGGACTCCGGGCATGGACAGAGCAACTGCCCAAGGCTTCTGGGCCCCCACAGCCACCCACTTTCTTCTCCTTCAGCCCCCCTCCTGGCCCTAGCTCCAGCCTGGCCCACAGCCCCCTAAAGCTGTTCCCCTCGCAGACATCCCACCAGCTTGGGGAGGGAGACGGCTTCTCCCTGCCTGCAGCTTTCCCAGGCCTGATGCCCACATCACCACACAACAATGGATCACGGATGCTGGATGCGCCCATGACCTCCACTAAGGCCCGGAGTGGGGCTCCTGGGGGCAGCGAGGGCCACTGTGCCGTGTGTGGAGACAACGCTTCCTGCCAGCATTATGGGGTCCGCACCTGTGAGGGATGCAAGGGCTTCTTCAAGGTATGTGGCGGTCCTAAGTATTGCTTGTGGCTTTCTCACCTGGGAGTGGGGTCTGTGTCCTTCCTGGAGGTCTCTTCCCCACTCATCCTGCCTTTCAGGGTAGGCCTGCCTAGGGATCTGAGAGATCCTTCATTTGCTTATCCTTCTGCCTGGCTGGGGATTCCTGGTTGGCAGAGGGCTGGCTCATGGGGCCACCTTTGAAGAGGACAGTGGGCTGAGAGGTGGGGAACAGGGTCCTCAGGGCAGTGTCTTGGCTGACCTCTGCCCATCCTCCTCCACACCAGATTTTGCGAGGAAGGGGCCATGGGCCGTGGTGTCCTGGCATGAGATGAAAGTCCTGGGAATTAGGCTTGGGGCTGCAGGGCTGGGGGTGGTTCAGGAACGGGCTGTGTGTTTGTCCCAGCATTGGGCACCTACTTAGCTTCTCCACCTCCACCCTCACCCTTGCCGCTCTGTTCCTCCAGAAAGGACAGATAGACATGGGCACATTGAGAAGCACAAGTGTCTGGGCTGCCAGGGAGCCCCTAATCTTATGGGAGTCTTCTTCTTGAGGCAAAGAGCACCCCACAGTTTTCCCCTAGACTTTCTTTTCTTCCTCCCCCCACCCCCCATCTCTCCCTCCCCTGCCACCCAAATGTTAGAAAAATAACTGTGAACAGAGGGTGCTTTTGTCTGGGACAGCAGCAGGATCTGGACGGTCCCCTCCCCTGCTACCCCTCCTCCCTGACAGCCTGTTCCGTGTTGCGCCCCCTCCAGCGCACAGTACAGAAAAACGCCAAGTACATCTGCCTGGCCAACAAGGACTGCCCTGTGGACAAGAGGAGGCGAAACCGCTGCCAGTTCTGCCGCTTCCAGAAGTGCCTGGCTGTGGGCATGGTGAAGGAAGGTGGGTGGCTGGGCTGGCAAGCTGTACCCCCAACCCAAACATCTGTCCTGGGGGCGAGAGAGACAGTAAAGTGGATTGGGTGATTGTCTTGCATGTGACCAACCTGGGCTCGATCCCTAACATCCCCTATGGTTCCCCAAGCACCTCCAGGAGTATGCCCTGAGCACTACCAGGTGTGTCCCAAAATGAAGAAAAAAATCTGTCCTGCTTGCTGCAGGGGTGGTCATGCCTGAGCCTAATTTCCATCAGAAATGGGTGGGGCATGGTCTTCGAGTCTCCTTAGGAGCTCTGAACTCCTGGATTGGGAATGCTGCCCAGCTTTGGAGGATGGTTTGGGCTATCCTTGACCTGGGTCCTTTCCTTCCACCCTCACCCCTGTCCTTCTTCCACAGTTGTCCGGACAGACAGCCTGAAGGGGCGGCGGGGTCGTCTCCCCTCCAAGCCCAAGCAGCCACCTGATACTTCTCCTGCCAATCTTCTCACCTCGCTGGTCAGGGCTCACCTGGACTCCGGGCCCAGCACTGCCAAACTGGACTACTCTAAGGTAATGCCTGTGCGCTCCCACCACCAGCATGGCCTGCGCCTTTGCATACCTTCTGAGATGCCCAGTTGAGGGCATTGGAAAAGGAGGAAGGAGTTTTCTGTGGTGGACCAGTGGAAATCTGGATCTCAAGGGTGGGAGGCGGCCCTTTGGGAAGGTGTGTTCATTCCAGTGGCCGAGACCCTCCATGGACGATACCCCACAGGGCACCCTCGTGTCGGCCCTACCTGGGATGCTGACCTTCCCCCCACCTTCAAGTTTCAGGAGCTGATATTGCCCCACTTTGGGAAGGAGGATGCCGGGGACGTACAGCAGTTCTATGACCTGCTCTCCGGTTCCCTGGAGGTCATTCGCAAGTGGGCTGAGAAGATCCCTGGTTTTGCTGACTTGTCATCAAGCGATCAGGACCTGCTGCTGGAATCCGCCTTCCTGGAGCTCTTCATCCTCCGCCTGGCCTACCGGTGAGTTGCCCACCACCTTCAGCATAGCCACCCTCGCTGCCACTCTGCCCTCTCACGGTAGCCTGATCACTGCTATGTCCACCTGCCAGGTCCAAGCCGGCTGAGGGGAAGCTCGTTTTCTGCTCGGGCCTGGTGCTGCACCGGCTGCAGTGTGCCCGTGGCTTCGGCGACTGGATCGACAGCATCCTGGCCTTCTCCCGTTCCCTGCACAGCTTGGTTGTTGATGTCCCTGCCTTTGCCTGTCTATCAGCACTTGTCCTCATCACAGGTGTGTGACAGCACCATGCTGGGCCACAGGCGTGGTCCCAGAGACTGGAGAGGACTGGTGGGCAAAGGGCTGGCAGTTTCTGTAACCCTCACATGGTGAAGGAGTGATCACTGTTTGCAGAGAAGGGCCCCACAAAACTCAGCCTCACCACTGGTAGGTGGCAGGCAGCAGGACTGAGCTTTAGACCGAGCTGCTTCAGCTAAAAAGTTCCTGCATGCCAGAGTCAACCCAGCTTGCCCACAATCCAGGCCATGTTGTGCACATAACCTGGGGGGTATGGTTTGGTTTTAAAAATCTTACTGAGGCGGGGGGGATTGAGAGATAGTACAACAGGTAGGGTGGCTTGCCTTGCATGCAGCTGACCCATCTCAAATCCTCGGCATTCCATATGGTCCCCCAAGCACTGCCAGGAGTGGAGTGTAGCAGTGGTCAGGGCTGCATTTTCCAGACCAGGGTGGGGCTCAGGTCCCAGGTGTGTAACTCAAGGTGTGTAACTGCCTTCTGCTGACTTCCAGAGCGGCATGGACTGCAGGAGCCACGGCGGGTGGAGGAGCTGCAGAATTGCATCGCCAGCTGCCTGAAGGAGCACATTGCAGCTGTGGCGGGAGAGCCTCATCCATCTGGCTGCCTGTCGCGCCTCCTGGGCAAGTTGCCTGAGCTTCGGACCCTGTGCACTCAGGGCCTGCAGCGCATATTCTACCTCAAGCTGGAGGACCTGGTGCCCCCTCCACCAATCGTCGACAAGATCTTTATGGACACTCTGCTCTTCTGACGCTGCCCAGGAACGCACATATACCATGTGTGCCCGCTCAGCCAGCTACCCATGTGCCTTCAGCATCCCTGACTCCTGACCTTGGCTTGAGCTGCACACAGCTGATCTCGGGAGGTCAGCAGGAACTCACATTTTGGGAGATGGGGCTGCTTCATGGGGGTTACCCTTTCTCTTGATTTTATTCCCAACCTGGTCCCGGCCTTCATGTTTTTGTAAGATAAACCATTTTTAACACACATACTGTGTGCTGTAAATAAGCGTTACGCTGCTGTAAATAGAGGAAGAGGTTGAGGTAGGAATGAAGGTTGGGCAGGAGGGACACATCCTGCCCACCAGTGGGGCAGGCCTCTCTGGCCCTTACCCACCCTCTTCCTGCTCTCCTTCCACTTGTACATAAACTCACTCTAGGAAGAAGACAAATGACAGATTCTGACATTTATATTTGTGTATTTTCTTGAATTTATAGTATGTGACTTTTCTGATTAATATATTTAATATATTGAATAAAAAATAGACATGTAGCTCAAATTGAGATCTTATGCATACCTAATACCCACACTCACACCCTCATCACCAAATGTCTGAGGCACAGGTACCCCAAGCTGTTAGAGGAGACAAACCTAAGCAAACAGGCCTCAGTTTCCTCTTTTGTAAAAGGTGCATCTGCTTCCTGGGGTGTTTATTTTGGGGTGGGGGCATACCTAGCAGTGCTCAGGACTTACTCTTGGCTCTGTAGTCAGGGGTCACTCCTGGCAGGCTCTAGGAACCATATGGGATGCTGAAGCTCAAACCTTGGGTCAGCTGCATGGAAAACAAACACCCTAACTGCCCTACTGTCACTGCTGTCCCTGTTTACTTATATTGAAGGGGTTACTTCAATATAAGGGATGAGTCCTGCGCTCATACATAAAAGGCAAGGCTCTACTATAGAGCTTTAGGAGTGTTAAGAACTCATGTGGAGGGGCCCAGGAGATAGCATGGAGGTAAGGCGTTTGCCTTTCATGCAAAAGGTCTTCGGTTAAATCCCGGTGCCCCATATGGTCCCCCGTGCCTGCCAGGAGCAATTTCTGAGCATGGAGCCAGGAGTTACCCCTGAGCACTGCCAGGTGTGACCCAAAAAAACAAACAAACAAAAAAAAACAAACAAACTCGTGGAGAGCTAGAGAAATAGGACAGTGAGGACGTTTGCCTTGTATGTGATCAACATGTGTTGGTTTTTTTTTGTTCGTTTGTTTGTTTTTGGGTGTTTTGGGGCCACACCCAGAAGTGCTCAGGAGTTCCTTCTGGCTCTGCACTTAGAAGTTGCTCCTGGCAGGCTCAGGAAACTATATGGAATGCCAGGAATTGAATTCAGGTCTGTCCTGAGTCAGTTGCATGCAAGGCGAATGCCCTACTGCTGGGCTATCTCTCTGCCCTCCCTTTTTTGTTTTTTGGGTCACACCCGGTGATGCTCAAGAGTTACTGCTAGCTATGTGCTCAGAAATTGCTCCTGACTTGGGGGACCATATGGAATGCAGGGGATCAAACCACAGTTCGTCCTAGATCTGCTGCATGCAAGGCAAACACCCTATTGCTGTGCTATCGTTCCAGTCCTCAACATGGGTTTTACTCCTGGTACCCCATATGTTCCCTAAGCCACATCAGGAGTGATCCTGGAGTGTAGATCCAGGGGTAAGCCCTGAGCACCTCAAAGTGTGGCTCCCAGACAAAAAAGTTCAAAAATGTGCATTGAGATATGCATATACCCAGGTGAAGCTGACTCCCAGAGATAGAGGTGTCTCTGGATGTCACACTTGCCAACTTGAAGTCAGACTCTCATTTCCAGGCTGCAAGTCTGTAGAACAGGAAGAAGGGTCACTTCCACCCCCTCATGTGGCTGCTGGGATCCTAGGAGTGGATAGATAGAGTATAAGTCAGCTCATGATAGTATGACAGTGTAGCACCAGAGCAGCCTGGGCGGAAGAGATGCAAGGTATATCTATATCTTCTCTACTTTTTCATCACCCTGGGTTGCTGGTGGCCCACACAGTCTTCTCCCGAGTACCTCACCTATGCCAAGGACCCATTGCAGATCCTTGGATTTCAACCTTGTCCACAGCCTTGTCAGTGCTTTCAGATCCCAAGGCTCTGCAGACATAACCCTAATGAACAGCACCACATGTCTCTGCTCTGACCCAGCACCTAGTTGCTAGTGATACCAATGGTTTGGGTGGGTTCAATTAATTTAGGGGAGAGGAGCACTCCTGAAAGTGCTTGAACCCTACAGTGCTCAAAGGTCATCAGGGCTACACCCAGTGTTGCTCAAGAGGACATAGAAAGCTTGAGGACCAAACCCAGAACCGCACCCGTATCAACCATATAAACCCATTTAAACCATAACACTGGAACCATCGGGGATCACTTTTTGGGAACCTAGATCAACCCCAGCTTGGGTTTCCAGCTTGCTGACCCTTTCACTGTCCTCAGTGTCCTTACAGTTATTTTTATTTCCTTTTCAAGCACTTTCTGGGAGGAGCCCCAATTCATGTCTGCTCCCACCATGTCTGCCCTTCAAATCCTTGGCCCATAACTCCTGACTCCATCTCTATGGCTCCAGGGACCAGATTGCTCCAGTTCCACTGAGAACTAAGGAAATTATTGAGTATGCCAGCAAGTTTTTACTTCCTTCAGGCCCCTCCACAACTTCATGCCTTCTCTGAGGGTCTGCAGAGACTCCAGACCTCCAGAGTGTCCATATGTAGGTAGGGTGGTGAGGCCTCCAGCAGAGTGAACTCACAAACCTTGACCCCAGCACCTCTCAGTCTCTGGGTGGGTCTTTGTTGAAGGACCTGCAAGTGGCTGGGAGCAAGAATCTGCTTCTGTAAACTCAACTATAAACCAACTTTATGTGATCTCTAAGAAGTCTCAGCCTCTCCAAGCTTCAGTTTACCTGTGCCTCGGGTGGGACAGTGCTCTGTCTTGAGGCAAATCTGGCTGGGAAGTCTTCCATGGTTATGTCTAGATGAATCCCCCTCCACTTCTTCACACAGATGTAGGCAGAACTGGCCCTCAGGAGAGAATACAGACATGACGTTGAAGTTTAGGAGGAGCTGGGGCCTGGAGTCAGATGGGCTGGAACAGAGATGCCCTTTAGAGCGCTAAGGACACTAACATTGACATGACTACCCCCACCTTCATCATTCCACCTCCACTTTGAGGTCCTTTTCCTGTTGTTGAGCATAAAGGTTCTGGCCCTGACAGGAAGAGTCAGAGCCAAATGGTCAGAGCAAGGGCACTGTCACTGCAT
This sequence comes from Crocidura indochinensis, assembly GCA_004027635.1. Lineage (NCBI taxonomy): Eukaryota > Metazoa > Chordata > Mammalia > Eulipotyphla > Soricidae > Crocidura > Crocidura indochinensis. Next base: position 8,360 of record PVKC010050686.1, read on the forward strand.
ACCTGACTCATCTATGGGCATCAACGCTTCCTGGCTGAGGAATTTGGGGCAGGTCGCCTAGTTTTTCTGTAGCAGTGTCTTTATCTATGACTGGGGAACATATTTGTACCTGTTTCATAAAGCTGCTATAATGATTACATGAATGAACACACACAAAGTGTTTCAAACCACACCCAGTGAAGTAAAAGCACCCAGTAAATAACAGCCATTGTGTGTACGGAGGAAGAGAATTCACTTCCCAGCACCAATGACTTTTCCAAGGTCACCTGGCAGTAATTGGGCCTTCAACCCCAGATCTCCGTGCCCAGGGCCTAGTCAATAAAAGCACCTCCAGGTCTGGTGGCTCCTATCCAGACGTCTGCCAAGTGTGGGGCTGACCCCTCCAGCCCCACCCTGCCCCGCCTGGCCCCGCCCGCAGGCTGGAGCCTGGAGACAGGCTCTTTCTTTCCTCTAAGCCACTGGAAGAACTGGCCTCCCAGTCTTGCTAGGGGCTGGGAGGCCGAACAAGGGGGTATTGAGCCTGGTGGGGCCTCACAATGGCCACTCTGTCCCTGTTGGCCGGGGGCTGGGCCCGTTTCCGTCGGGGACAATAGTCAAAAGGCAGTGACGCTGGTAGAGCCTGGAATCCCAGGCAGGATTTTCCAAGGCCTCAAAGCCTGTTGTTTGTCCTCACGAGGAGACCCAGGAAGCCTGCCTCCCTGAGGCCCCCGACCTCACCCACGCATTCTGGGCTCTCAGCCCGAAGGCCCTGGCCCCCTCCCCAGCCCCGAGGTGCCACTGTGACCATGGAAGGGAAGCTCTAGAATCTGGGACTGAATGCAAGGCCATACCAGAGTATCATGCCCACCAAGGAAATTAACCCACCTGGCCTCTGCCCACCAGGATTTGGTGAGAGAGGATCAGCTTTGAGAAAGCAGAGATGCTTCTAGAGGTCAAAAACAACCATACCCTAGCAGTACCATGCCACACAGTTGGCTCTGAGCATGCCTTACACATGAGCTTTGTCTGCGTGGTTATGAGGTAGCAGTGAGCACTTTCTGCCCTTTACGGGAGAGCTGGGCCTAAGATTTACAGACAGTTTCACCGTAATTCTGTGTGAGCCCCAACCCCTCCAAGACCCTGCAGCACGACAGAGCCCATGGCGGCTGAGCATTTTTAGAAGCTGATGCCGAAGGGACCAGCCTCCATCCATTGGCATACTGGCCCTATTCTGGCCTGACCTGTCAGCCCTGTGACTCAACAGATACCAGTTCTGTCCTAGCTCAGTCCCAAACCCTCAGCCCTATTCCAGGCCCAGGTTCCCATCTGGCTCTGCCTTGCCCCTAGACTGGGCTTGAGTAAGTAAGCTCTAGAGTGGCTAGTGGGCCTGTGAGACTTCACAGCCCTTGGGACAAGGGCAGGAAAGAGTTCCTGCAGGGTTAAATAAGTCCTTTTCACCACCCAATATCTCCTTCCCCCACAGCCAGGACATTTGAGGGCAGGAGGCACATTCCAGCATCTCCAGCTGGACTCAGAGTCAGCTTGAACGCAATGGGGCCTTGAAAGCTCTGGCTTTGATTTATGCCTGCTCCTCTATCTCCCCACAGTCTATGTCCTGGCCATCCTGCTTCCACCTTGGCTCCTCTCTGCCTTCTGCTAACACGAGGGCCACTTTAAGCTGCCTCCAGATCTGATCCAGGCGCTGGCACTTTTTAGCTCCTACTCAGTACCATAAATCAGGCCCCAAGTAGTTGTGGGGGCTGGGTGACAGCTGGGCAGGACGACGTGGGGGCTCTGTCCCATAATGCTGCGTTAGCAGGGAACAGTGCCCAGCTGCCAGCAGGCAGGGAGTGTACTGACCGTCATTGCCCTCTTGGTCTGGTCATATTGGCAGGAAGGGACCCTGCTCAGGGTCCCCAGCCTTGGCAGAGACAGGAAGCCTAGACCATATTCCAGGTAACTGAAGACCAGTGAGGATGGCTATGGATAAACCCCTTCACCTGCCAAACCGAAGAGCAGGGATTGAACATCAGTCCTCAAGAGTCTCTCTAAGTCACCTGCCAAATTGGAGAGACAAGGGCAGATAACGAGAGGGATGCATGCCCAAGCACACAGGTAGGAGGGGAGACAGGTCCACCCCGGGACACACAGAATCAGAGTTCCCAATCCCAGCACATACACTTGATCATAGAGA
>PVKC010050687.1:0-10536 GCA_004027635.1 Crocidura indochinensis
TGCAGACCATGGATGGAATCCCATGTGTCCTTCCAAGGAAAGTGTGAGGCAGAAGGTTCCCCTATGGATTCTCCCCTGTGGCCACATCCAGGAGGATCCAGGGAGATGGAGCTTGCGTACCTCTAAGTGGGTGGGATGGTGGGAACAGGAAGGCCACTGTGAGGGAGTCCCAGGGTCCTATAATGACAGCCACCCACTCACACCTCAATGTGATGCTTTGTTTTGGTTTAATATCACAATGGAGACTTTCTACCAAGGAAGCTGTGATCGACTTAGTACCTGCTAATAGCTAATAACAGCTCTTAGAGACCCACCACAGTCCTTCTTAATCCCTGGGGGCCCTGCTCCTCCCTTCCTCTCCAGGACTGTTTCCTCTGTTCTGTTGGGAGAGGGGGACTGTTTCTTCACACAGAGTTTGGGCCTCTCGGTTCCTAAAGGTCCCAGAACTTCTGCAGATTGGGGGTCATAGTGCAGACCCCTAGATTAAAGCCTTTCCTATTCAGGAGGGCACAAGAATTTAAGTTCTTCTCTAGACTTTTTTGGGCATTGAGGAAGACACACTCTATAGTGCTCAGAACTGACCCCTGTCTCTGTGTTCAGGGATCACTCCTGCCAGGACTGGGGAAGCATATGTGATCCTAGGAATCAAACCAGAGTCAGCCATGTTCAAGGCAAAATTGCCTTAACCCCTGTTCTCTCTCTCTCTCTCTCTCTCTCTCTCTCTCTCTCTCTCTCTCTCTCTCTCTCTCTCTCTCTCTCTCTGTTCTTTTTTGTTTGTTTGTTTTTGGGTCGCACCCGGCAGCGCTCAGGGATTATTCCTGGCTCTATGCTCAGAAATCGCTCCTGGCAGGCTCGGGGGACCATCTGGGATGCTGGGATTCGAACCAATGACCTTCTGCATGAAAGACAAACACCTTACCTCCATGCTATTTCTATTTCTGTTCTTTTATTTCTTTTTATTTGTTTGTTTTTTGGGTCACACCCGGTGACACTCAGAGGTTACTCATGGCTATGTGCTCAGAAATCACTCCTGGCTTGAGGTACCATATGGGATTCCGGGGGCTCAAACCGCAGTCTGTCCTAGGCTATCTCGTAGCAAGGCAAACACCCTACCACTTTGCGCCACCGCTTTCTGCCCTCTGCATGGCTGACTCCTGAGTCATCCCTGGAGAGTCTCTTTGCTTGTCTTTCATCCACACTTGGGGTGCTTACAGGCTTCTCTCAATTCTCTGCAAATTCTTTTATTTCTTTTGGACATTTTTTTTCTTTTTGACTTTGGGGGAACTAGCAGTGGTCCACAGTTTTATGTGTTTTGTTTTTGTTTTTGTTTTTGTTTTTGTTTTGACTTTGGGGGAACTAGCAGTGGTCCACAGTTTTATGTGTTTTGGGGTTTTTTTCTATTTAATGCTCTTCTTGAAAAGTCTTATCAATATTTGCTCCTACCACCTCCAGGCTACAAACAACTTTCCTCCCATCAATACCCCATATACTTTCTCTCTCTCCATCTCTCTCTGTCTCTTTTTCTCTCTGTCTCTCTCTGTGTCTCTCTGTGTCTCTGTCTCTCTCTGTATCTGTGTCTATTTCTCTATTTTGTTTTATTTCTTTTTGGGGTCTTTTTTGGTTTTTTTTAGGGGGGTTACACCTGGCAGCCACTCAGGGATTACTCCTGGCTCTATACTCAGAAATTGCTCCTGGTAGGCTCAGGGGACCATATAGGATGCTGGGATTCCAACCACCGTCCTTCTGCATGCAAGGCAAACGCCCTACCTCCATGTTATCTCTCTAGTCCCCAAATTTATTATTTTTAAAGGTTTTCAGGCTTGTCTATTGTGGTGGTTGCTTGCACCTGAAGATCATCTCTCAGCTGTTTGGGATCATTGGGTCCACTGCTTGGGCCAGGAGGAGATGAGGTATCCATCCCTGAGGCCAGTCCTTCCTGTTTCCCTTCTCAGTCCATGAACTCACTGTCATTCCATATCTTGGCCCTCTGGGATTTTTCCTTCCTGGCTATGAGCTACAGAAGCAGGGGAGAAGGGCTGCCCTGTTAGATCACTTGGGGCCATTGATCTTGCAACTTTCTTTAGAACAGCTTTGTTTTGCTTTGTTTAGCGCCCATTCTCAAACAGCTCAGGAATTACTCCTACCAGTGCTCAGGAGACCATATGGGATGCCAAGAATCGAACCCGATCAGCACCATGCAAGGCAAGTGCCCTACCCGCTATACTATCTCTCCAGCCCCCAATGAGCTTTTCTACGCTTGCTCCCCACCCCTTAGTGTGTATTTCATGCAACTGGGCATCTATCTATAAAGAAGGGCTTTACCATGGGAAATGCCCCTGGGGCTAGACACTAGGATGGGGTAGGGACACACCTAAAGGTGCAAGATGGGACCCTGGAATCTGAATCTCCCCCTCTCAGCTCTGAGCCCTCTCCCAGCCCTGGCTGCGTTGGTGTAGCAAGTGGGTGTGTCCTTCTGCTGCTGTCTGGGACAGATAAGATAGACGGACAAGCAGGTTCCAGTGTAAAGAAATCTGTTCACATTCTCGCTCTTATCACTCCTCTGGGCAGGGTGGGGCCTGCCAAAAGGGAGAGAGGAAAGCAGCCCCTGGATGCTTTTGAATGAGAAAGGGGAGTCCCAACCTAGGTGAGGCAAGCAGCAGCGTCCCCAAGAAGGGACTTTTCCTGAGAGGAATGAGGTAAAAGAAGAATCTGGGTTGGCTCCGGGCCCTGGGAACTCCAGACTCAGCTATCTGAGCTTCCAGGAAGTCCTCTACCCTGGGAAGATGGAGCCTGGGGTTGAAGCATCAGAAGGTTCTAGAAGGCCAGTTGGCTCAGGGGAGTATCTCTATGGCAAGTCTGGCAGAGTGGTCCTATTTTTTGTTTGTTTTGTTTTGGGATCGCCCCTGGGGTACTTGGGAGTTATTCCAGGAATCACTCCTGGTGGTGCTCAGGGAACCATATGGGATGTCGAGGATCAAACCTGGGTAGGCCATAATAAGGCAAATGCCCTACCCTCTGTGCTGTAGACCCCACAGTCTCTCCTTCAAGGACGCAAGGGGGTGGAAGCAGGAATCAGTTAGTGTGAGCTCAGAGCAAGAGACAGGGAGAAAGAAGCTCTGGGAGTTTCACCTCATGAGCTCATCCCTCCAGTGCTTGGTAGTCCCCAAGGATTATCTTCTGAGCCGATTGCAAGTTTGGGCGCTTTCTAAGAACCTAAATCCCTGGAGAAACGCTGCTGCCAGCTGGAGGGAGCCGCAAACGCGTGCTGGGAGCACCCTCTGCTGGCCACTCTGGGTCGCGCCTCAGCCCTGCAGGCCGGGAAGAGATTGGTTGAGTGGGGATGGGATGGGGGATTGCTCAGGGGCTGTCTCCCACCAGAACCATAAGCCCCCATCATAGTAGGGTCCCAGGCATGCCCTAGTGGACATTCCCTGCCTCCTATCCAATACATTCAGCCTTTCCTTTTTTTTTTTTTTTTTTTTTTTTTTTTTTTTTTTTTTTGGTTTTTGGGTCACACCTGGTAGCGCTCAGGGGTTACTCCTGGCTCCATGCTCAGAAATTGCTCCTGACAGGCACGGGGGACCATATGGGGCACTGGGATTCGAACCGATGACCTTTTGCATGAAAGGCAAACGCCTTACCTCCATGCTATCTCCCGGGCCCCACACTCAGCCTTTCTAAGACTGCATTACACAAACCCTCCTCTGCATCCCCAATTCTCCATCTCATATAACCCTGCAAGATATATAACCTTGCCAAGATTCCTCTCCCCGCTCCCACCCCCAGGACATTCTGAGATCCCCAAAATCAGCTCCCCTAGACCCTAAGGTGTGATTAAGTCCAAGGCACCGACCACCCCTTCCTGTTGGCTCTGGTAGCCAGAGACTTTTTCCACTCCCTTGGCAATGGGAGTATTCATTCGTGTGCAGAGTTTGGTGGGTACCAGGGCACACGGAGGGGATGCTTGTGTGTGTGCACAGAAAGAGGGTGCCCGCTGAAAAGCCCAACATGGGGGTGCTCACGGAACTCTACAAAACTGCGGCTACAAAGAATGGAAGCGGCCACGTCTTGGGCCACCAGAGAGCAGCACTGAGCCGCCCCATCGCAAGTCTGAGTCCTGATCGCGGCCTAAACCAGGGATCCGCACCCCAACCTTCTGATCCTCCACTGTGGGGGACCGAGGGCTCTGGCACTGGATGGTTCCTAACAAAACAGGTAGTGCTGGGTACCACCAGGGCTGTACCCAGCGATGATGGAGAGAAGGGGATGCCTCTCCCAAAAGCCAACACGCTGCCTGGCCCTTGTTAGGCCCTGGCTCCACCATGTGAGTCACATCTCCAGCCCATTATTATGTGTTCATTCTTTCGTTGTATTTTTTGTTTTCTTTTGTTTGACTTTGCTTTGTTTGGGGGCCACACAGGCAGAGTACAATGTTCAGGGATCACTCGTGGTAGTGCTCAGAGGCCATCCAAGTGCTGGGAATAGAGCCCAAGACCATTAGTGTAAAGCCTGGGGGCCCGGGAGATAGCATGGAGGTAAGGTGTTTGCCTTTAATGCAAAAAGGTCATCGGTTCGATTCCCAGTGCCCCACATGGTCCCCCGTGCCTGCCAGGAGCAATTTCTGAGCATGGAGCCAGGAGTAACTCCTGAGCACTGCCAGGAGTGACCCAAAAACCAAAAAAAAAAAGCCTGGATCCCAGCACTTTGAGCTATTTATTTCCCTGCTCCTGTGTTCTTAAACATTACATAAATCTTGTATATGTTATTTCTGATCTGTTCAGTTTCGGTTTTTTGTCTGTTTTGGTTTTTGTTTTTTAGGGAAGGGGTAAGCCAGTGGTGCTCAGGTCTTACCCCTGGTTCTAGACACTCATGGGATCATATGAGGTGGCAGGGGAAGAAACTTTTGTCATTTGCATGTAAGGTAAACACTTTATGGGTATCTTCTTTCTTCAATTAAACTATTTTTTAACAGAAAAAGTTATTCCCAGAGACTAGAGCGATAGTATAGCAGTAGGGTATTTTTCTGACCCAGGTCATGCCCAAGTTCAATCCCAGCATCCCATATGGTCCCCCAAGCCTGTCAGAAGCAATTTCTGAGTGCAGAGCCAGGAGTTACCATTGAGCACTGCCAGATGTGGCCCAAATACAAAACAAACCAAAAAAAACAATAACCTCCAGGGCCTCGCCTTGCATATGGCTGACCAGTGTTCAATCTCCAGCATTCCCAAACACTCAGGAGTAATTCCTGAGTTCAGAGCCAGAGCCAGAAGTAACCCTAAGCACAGCCAAAAACAAAATAAAACAAATAAACAAAAAAAAAATCTTTCAAGCTTTCTTTGGGACAGGAAATAGCCACGTATGCGTGCACGTGCATACAAACACACACACACACACACACCTACAGACACACAAGTAATACCCAGGGACAAATGAGTCTGAACTCCTGGAATCTCCCCCCAAAACTCTTGGCAGGTCCTAGGTTTCTCCACATGCAGCATCCAACTGTCCCTACTCCCCTAGGTCCCAAACAGTCCCCTGGGGATAAACCACTTTTATATACAGCACGTCCACACCCGCACACATTCCCCCATATATCCCCACTCAGCTCACTCACACACAAATACACAGACACACACACCTACATGAACACTCCTGCATTTTCACACAGCTCAAACACAGATACACACACTGTCCCTAACCTCTCACACGGGGATACACACACATTCATGTGTTTCCATGCAGTTCACATATACATGAGTATACACAGGCTCACACCACTCATGCACTTTTACACAGCTTCACACATATACACACAAATACACACATATACATATTCAGGATTAGGATAATAAAACAGTGAGCAGGGGCCCGGGAGATAGCATGGAGGTAAGGCGTTTGCCTTTCATGCAAAAGGTCATCGGTTCGAATCCCGGTGCCCCATATGGTCCCCGTGCCTGCCAGGAGCAATTTCTGAGCATGGAGCCAGGAGTAACCCCTGAGCGCTGCCGGGTGTGACCCAAAAACCAAAAAAAAAAAAATAAAAATAAAAAAAATAATAAAACAGTGAGTAGGGCGCTTGTCTTGCAGGTAATCAACCTGGGTTCTATCCTCAGCACCAAATATGGTCCCCCAAGATTGCCAGGATTACTCCCTGAGCACAGAGCCAGGAGGAGTAAGCCCTGAAGACTGCAAGATATGGCCCAAAAAAAAAAAAAATTAGATTCACACATTCATATATTTCCACACAGATTCCCACACATCTATACTCACAAACTCATGTGTTTCCATTTGGCTCACACAGAGATTCACACACATATTTCCACACAGTTTACACATATCCACACACTTCCAAACTGATACTCACATACAACTCACAAGCACTCACATGCCCAGATTCACACACACACAAGCCATGCATTTAGACCCCAATATTTATACACCCGTACTCTCATAGTGAGCTTCACAATTTGTTTTGTATCACACACACACACACACACACACACACATAAACACTTGTGCAGGTGACCAGTTCATACAGTCCTACATGTAAAAGTTCCTCCACTCACCCCCAAAACCACACTCACACAGCAGCTGAACCCATAAAGACTCCCCTGCTGACACCCATTCTCTGGCACACTCCACAGACCTGGTCCCTGCACCACCTCCCCCGCACCCACACTTCACACTGCCCCATACCCACACTCAATCTCCATAGAGGCCCATTAATCTGTACTCCCACAGGGGAAGGAGGAGCCTGAACCCCTCAATTTCAAGAGAGATATCTAGTGTCTCCACTGAGCAATCCCTTGCAATGGAGCTTTCTCCCCAGACTACAGGCCTCATATACCCTCCAGCTCCTGTACAAGCCCTTTGCAATATGCAGCCCTCAGGGCTTCCCCAAAAGTTTTTGTTCTCGCTCCCTGAGCTGCCCAGGAGCCAGATGAGCGAGCCCAGGCTCGGATCTCAAGGAGCCATCTCCAGGTGACCTCAGAAGTGGACTGAACAGGCCACCAGATTAGTGGTAGCTGAAGTGCCTGGGACATTTACCAATGCAAAGGGTCAGGGCCCAAGGGCTGGCATTGGCAGCCTTGATAAAGGCCTAGATGCCCAGGGACTGACACCCTCCATGAGCCAGTTACAGGGAACAGGGAGGCACTTGGGCTGGCAGAGGCCTACAAGAGAGTTGCTCCATGCCAGACAGAAAGCATGGGCCCATGCAAGCCCAACACCCCATCCTGGAACAGAGATGACCCCCACTGGTCCCAGGACCTTTGGATTCAGCTCAGCACAGAGACAGGGCCCAGGAGCAACTGGTCTCCCCATAGGACAGAAAAATGCAGCAAACACAAGACCTTCAGGACCTGTGTACCTTTTTAGGAGAAGGGGTAGGGGGAGTCTCAGCAAGGTCCCCAGGGTAGGGGGTCCCATAGGAAGGAGGGTAGAGGGAACAGGGACAAGTCTGGAGGAGCAGAGCAGGGGGCAACATGAGGAAGTTCCCAGCTGGGCCAGTGCCTGCATGTGGTGCCTGCATGTGCTCAGGTGGAGTGGGCCAGCCCACACATTCCAGCTGGCCGCACCCTGCTGCCTAGGCTTGGCCCGAACCATTTCCCAGTCTGCCCTTCACCCAGCTCTTTATGCCAGCTCCCAGAATCCTCCGGGGCTTACAGTCTCAACACAGGGCGCCTAGCCTGGGTGTCCCAAATCCAGTTCCATGGGACAGCTGCCCCCCTACCATGCACCCTCAGGACCACATTCACACCTGCAACCAGTCACAGAGAGGCTCTTGGCATTTCCATCTACAAAGTCCTGGCCTGGGAGGGGAAAGGAGGGACCCTCGGGTACAGGCTCACAACAGATCGGCTCACCCCAAAGAAAGCCAAAGTGAAGGGTGCTGAGGGCAGCCCAAAACCATGGGCCTATCTCAAGCTGGTGCAGCCAGATCCACCCTTATGCCCCCTACTCCCCAGCTAGGGTCTCCTACCTAGGCAGGACCAACAGCTCACTGCTGCCTCGACCTCTCCTGCCTCAGCCACAGTCCCGCTGTCCCTGGCTGTCCCCCACTGTCTCCTGCTGTCCCTTCTGTGACCTCCTGCTGCCACCAGAATTCCCACACCCACCTCAGAATTCCCATGACGGCCTCAGCTCCAGACCTAGGACACAGGAGCTTGATCTGGGAACCAGCCCTGTCCCATGAGTTCAGGGCAAAGTTGCTGAGGCTGCAAAACTAAATGGCCAAGACTCAAGGGGTACCCCTTCTCAAGCCTCCCAACATTCATCAGAGAAAGCAGGATCCCCAATCCCAGACTTGAAGCTACAGAGCTATCGTGAGCTGGGCTAAGGGTCCCTTGCCCTGGGAGATGGGGAGTGGGTTACCCAAATATCCCATCGCAGGTCCCAGAGAGACTTGGGGACTGGCCAGGGCAGGCCCTCATGGTCTCCAGGAGAGAATGCATGGTCCAGAGAGGCCCTGGGTGAGAGTGAGAAGAAGGGTCGCACCTCGACTGACCCCCACATTCAACCCTCTTCATCCAGCCCCAGTACAAGTGCAGACAGCCCACAAACTGAGGGGCTACCACCAAGATGAGTGTCCTACTGGGCCAGTGGGGCTCCCCCACCCCGCTGCTCTCAAAACAGCCCCCCAGCCTGCACCCCACTCTGCATAGGTGCTTGGCCAGCAGTTCCCACGCCCTATCCTCTGGCTCTGCTGCCTGCCAAGATGCTGAGTGGGGGCAGGCAGGGCGGCTCCATCCACCTGGGGCCCCGGCTGGGACGGCACACCCACTGGTGAGGAATGTGGGTGCTGCTGGGACTGGCCCTGGGAACGCAGCCCCCCCTTGGCTCCCGCCCGGCCTGACTCAGCCTGGGTGGGCCGGGAAGCTGCAGTCTCAGCGGATCCAGTCGCCCGCCCTGCCCCACCCAACACCTGTCCTGGGTGTAGGGATCGGAGCAAGGACAGGAGAGAGGGGCTTCAGGTTTGGGGGGGGGGACACATGGTCACTGCCCTTCTCCTGTTCTACCTGGGACACTCCCACAGCCAGCAATGCCCAAATGTCAGGCTGGTTTCACCCTGTTAGGCCCAAGCCCTCTGGCCTTAGCCTCTTGGGGCCTGTCTCCTCCTCCCAAGAAGTGGGGCAGTGTGGTGCCCCCACAGCGAGAATTGAGGCCTATGACCTGAAGCAGCCGTGCTGTAATGTCACCCCATAGAGTCCAGCCAGGCCTGGAATCGAGGACCAGAGCCCTGGGGCCAAGATCCTGAGGAAAGAGAAGCACAGAGTCTAGGGCCCTGTGACTCCTGGCTCTGTGACCCTCCTCAGGTTCTATGAGCCCTCGTCAGGCTCTGTTATCCGCCTCAGAGCCTGTAACCCTCTCAGAACCTGTTATCCCACTCTAACCCTATTACTGTGCCCTCAGACCCAATTACCTCCCCTCAGGTCCTGTGATTCTATCAGGCACTATGACACCTTACCTTCAGACCCTGTGATTCCTGATTTTCACAAAACCAAACATCTCTCATTTCCCTTCAGTCGTCTGCAGAACAGTCCCCAGCTTCCAAAAATGGGAGCTGGGTCTCCCCACTCTGACAACAGCTTCTTGAAGACAAGAACCTCATGTCCCCCTCGCAGAGGGATTGAGAGAGGCCCTGGTCCTCTCCGTGTTCCCATGTTCCTTCACACCAGACTGAGACAGGCCTTTGTCCTTCTCTGGCAGGGACTGAGACAAGGTTCAGATCCCTCAAACAGGACTGAGACAGGTTCTGCATCTCTCACAAAGGAACTCATAAAATTCCCATATTCTTCTCAAACAGGGACTAAGACAAGCCTAGTGTACCTCACATAGGGGCTCAGAAAGTTCTCATGTCCTCCTCATACAGGGACTGATAGGCCCTGTATCTCCTTCACACAGGACTGAGACAGGACCCAACTCCCACTTACCTGAGTACTGAGCCATCCTCCACACCTCTCTATCCCCCACAATTCAAGGCCCTAGAAGCTACACTCAGCACCCCACAACCCAACCTTCAACCTCAACCCTCCACGTATAATGAGCACCCAGTGGGCTACAAGACCTCGCAGACCCTCTCTCCTCTGAGTCCCCCAAACCCTCCCCAAAGCCCCCATAGCTCCCACAGCTTGTCCTGTGGCCCAGACAGTGTTTCTCTCATGGGGACAACTCTGGGGACAGGGGCTAGCAAGGACCATAGGCCAGAGTAACTGGGAGAATTGTCAAAAGGTGGGGGATGGTGTCAGCACCCCAGGCAGGCCAGGCCAGGGTTGGGGTGCGGCGTTGGCAGGACAAACAGTTTCCAGTGTGGGGTGTTGTGCCTGGTAACCAAGCAGGGCAGAGTTGGCCCCCTGCCATGTTTGGGCCCCAGGCAGGACGCGTGGGTGGGGAGGGCAGGCAGAGGATTTGGGGTGTGACGCCCTGGTTCCTGCTCCCTAGGCCTGCGGGCAGGGAGGACTGGCCAGGACTCGCCTCTGCCCAGGCCCATTCAGACTTGCTCCTGGTACCTCCCTTTCTTTCTGCTGGCTCCGAGGA
>PVKC010050688.1:0-10768 GCA_004027635.1 Crocidura indochinensis
GTATAATACAAGTATAACATAACAACCACCTAAATGGCAAAATGAATTAATGAATTAAATGGCAGTTTTAAAGAAAACACCAATAAGTGTCTGAAACAGTAGGCTATTCTCACTTTTATTTTAGAAAAAGTAAATATTTAGCCTCTCTAAATAGCCTAAAGATTATAGGTAGGTGCCAATATACAAAACCAAATTTCAATGATTTCCCAAAAAACCCTTTGTGACACCACCAAATAAGCAACCAGAATAAGTGCTCTCCTTCCTCATGGAGCCAAGACTGACCACTTTTCTTAGAGATATCCATTCTCAGCAAGCAAATAAACTGAGGAAACTTCTTTGACATGAATGCTTAAGATTCTTCTCTTACCCTGGGATATTCCTTTGATCTCCTGGGAAAGCTCTTATTTTCCTCTGGTACCTCTACTGGAGATTATGGGTACATTATTAGAACAAGATAAAACAAATGAACAGAATGAAAAATACAAAAGCTCAGAAATTTAAACTGTTGTTGGAGTCAAAGTCCACAAAAGCATGAAAGGACCTGAATGCCCAGTTCAATCTGCCAGCCTGCTCCTGGAAATAATAGCAAAAATATCCAGGATACAACTGAGAGCAGATATCCTAAGAATCAAGAAAGTACAGATTTAAAAGAGAAAGGACAGTGAGCCAAAACCAATAGATGATGCAAATGCTGGAATTACCTGACATGAATTTTACAACAAAAATAGTAAAAATGCTTAACATTAAGTTAAGAATTTTCTTGAAAAAAATAAGAGATTGAATATAACAGCAAATAGGAGTTATTTAAAATACATCAGAAACTATAGGCTGAAAAAATATAGTAGAAATAGCTAGGTTCACCCCTTCAAAGAATCCCAGAAGAACTACTCAATGATTTTCACTTAAGTAACCTTATCTAGTCACAAAGAGCCCATGAAATATAATTGTTAACTTGGATTACCAAGGCTAGATTAGAGTATTCTTAATTGGGTAAAAATATAATAGGGTTATTAATTAATGTCTGTTTCTGAAACAAAGAGTTCATCTAGTGGGAATGGACCAGGACTCCAAGAGTTTGCATTAGATTATGGGCTTATTAGAGGTAAGAACAAAAAAAATTGGGTGCTCAGAAAAGAGGATGAAAAGTCTTTTTTTTTTTTAGTTTAAGCTTAGCATAATTCACAATTACATCGATTTCTAAAAGCCTGTATAAAGACAATTTGATATGACCTAATGTCACTAACACCTCAACACGCTCACCTTCTGAGGGAAGACCACTTAATTATCTGATTAATTTGTTCATCTTAATTAACTTGTCCCTATTGTTGATAACCTTGTATTGATTGCTTCTCTGGTAGTAATTAGAAAAGTGACCAAGAAGTAAATGGAAATGCTGCAAAAAGAGGAAATAAAGCAGGTATTCCTCTGGCTTCACACTGTACCCTCTTGAGCTGAACACTTTGGCTTCTCGTTCCAGTAAACATATTGAAGATGCAAATAATTTTCTCTGCTAATAACTTTTATCTACTTCAAGTTCATTGTTAGAGAATCTACTCTTCCCCCTTTCTCATACTTTCTGGTTCTTTCTCATTCTCATTCTTCTTGTGTCCACTATTCCATGACAGCTGATTGAACAATGAATGAATATTCCTAGCTTAAACTTAAATACCATAATTACAATATATTTTCAAATTTTTAACTGAAAAATTAAAAATAAGTATCTTCTTACATTTGGATACTGAAATTTCATGACTTTGCAAACTTGGAATATGGCCAGAACAGTAATTTTAAGCAGCCATCTTGGACATTTTACACCTACCAGCAAGCAGACAGAGCTAGTCAGTAAGCTCAGCAGCAGACTCCCAATGACTACAATTTCTGGCCCAGCATTTTGTCCCCTAGTTCTTTCTTTTCTTTTTTTGTTTTTGTTTTTTTGTTTGTTTGTTTATTTGTTTTTGGACCACACCTGGTAGCGCTCAGGGATTACTCCTGGCTCTGCACTCAGAAGTCGTTCTTGGATGGCCCGGGGATCTACATAGGATGCTGGGATTCGAACCACCATCTTTATACGTCTAAGGCAAATGCCCAACCGCTGTGCTATCTCTCCAGTGCCCTAGTCTTTTCTTTAGGATATTGCTGATTCTTCTAAAGGAGTTTCCCTATACACAAGCTCACTCAAGTTGGTTGTCATTTTTTGCAGCCCCCAAAATTCTTATTATAGTGAATTATGTTTGCCATTGACTTTTTTCATTTCAGTTTTAAATATCTCTGGAGAAAATAAAAATTTCAGAGACTTATAATCTTAGTTTAAAAGATTGGGGTTGTAGTAAAACAAAAATAATAAACTGAAAACAAATTGGTGGGGCCCGGGAGATAGCATGGAGGTAAGGCATTTGCCTTTCATGCAAAAGGTCATCGGTTCAAATCCCGGTGCCCCATATGGTCCCCCGTGCCTGCCAGGAGCAATTTCTGAGCATGGAGCCAGGAGTAACCCCTGAGCACTGCCGGGTGTGACCCCCCCAAAAAAAAACAAACAAAAAAAAGAAAACAAATTGGTGCTTGGCATGGGTGGAGTGGGGTAGGAGAAGTAGATGAAGCTAACTAAAAGACATAAAACTTCAATTATAAATTCTAGGGATATGATATTATAGTGTGATGATTCTAGTTAATAGAAATCATTTGTATATTTACAAGTTCTAGAGGAGCAAATATTAAAATTCTCATCACAAGGGAAAATGTATAAGTGAAATGATAGATGCTGATTTAACTTATTGTGGCAAGCATTTTGCAATATAAACATAAAATCATTTTATACATATTTGTACATATTAATAAATGATTTGTCAATAAAAACAGGAAAGAACTTGAAAACTTGCTCTGTCCTAGTGCTGCTTCTAACTTTTTTATGCAGTAAATCAGTGTTCTGCCTGCCATCACATGTCACCTTTTGCCTACTGACCCCAGCCTTTTGGGACCTCATAATTCTCATATCCCATGCAGATTCCCATAATTCTATTGCCTTTCAGAAGTGATCATAGTCAAAAACGTTGTGCCAGTTATTTTGGCTTGGGGCCATCAAAGCTGGTATCGAAGTAATGTTCTCTTACCTAATTTGATTGAATTGAGTGTTCCAGTAAGACTAGTCATGCTTTCTTGCTTCAGGGTCCATCCTAATGAGCAAATACTGCCTCACTTTCATACAAAGCTGTAGAGATGGGCTTGTAAAGAAAATCTTTACAAATACTTTTGATGTTTCAGAGATGACCCAACAGAATTACACATGGGAACAGCCTGGGGAAAAGATAAAATAAACCTTGATATGCCCTCCACACATTTCTTGCCTTTCTCACTGTGGTATCAAAGTTTTTAAAAATGTATTTCTGGGGCCCAGGAGATAGCATGGAGGTAAAGCGTTTGCCTTTCATGCAAAAGGTCATCGGTTCGAATCCCGGTGCCCCATATGGTCCCCCGTGCCTGCCAGGAGCAATTTCTGAGCATGGAGCCAGGAGTAACCCCTGAGCACTGCCAGGTGTGACCCAAAAACCAAAAAAAAATGTATTTCTACAGACTTCGACCATTTATCAACTGAGAATACTATAAAAATAAAATAGCCAGCAAACATTAGAAGCAGTTAATTAAAAAGATTAAATCATGGTCATCTACAGTCCTATATTCCTGACTTCTTAGTTTGTAGTTCTTGAAAGTCCTAAAATTGCCTAAGAAAAAAGAGAG
The DNA here is from genome assembly GCA_004027635.1 of Crocidura indochinensis. Classification (NCBI taxonomy): domain Eukaryota; kingdom Metazoa; phylum Chordata; class Mammalia; order Eulipotyphla; family Soricidae; genus Crocidura; species Crocidura indochinensis. The sequence goes on from PVKC010050688.1 coordinate 3,733, forward strand.
ATATAGAAGTGCAGGCAGGATGATTACCTTGCACATGCAACACAGGTTCAACCCCAGCATCCCATAAGGTTTTTCAAGCATTGTTTGGAATAATTCAAAAGTGAAGAGCAAGGAATAAGTCCTCACCAAGTGTGACCCAGAAACCAAAAAAGATAGAAAGAAAAAAGAAGAAAGAAAGGAAGAAAGGAAGGAAGGAAGGAAAGAAGGAAGAAAGGGAGGAAGGAAGAAAGGAAGGAAGGAAGAAAGAAGGAAAGAAGGAAGAAAGGAAGGAAGGAAAGAAGGAAGAAAGGAAGGAAGAAAGGAAGAAAGGACGGAAGAAAGAAAGGAAGGAAGGAAGAAAGAAGCAAAAAGCAATTACAAAATTGAGAACAGAAGCAAATAAAAGCAAGCAGAAAAAAGCCATGTGTTATGCTATTTCCAACTCACTGATGGATATCCAGTGCCATAGAATTTCTCGGTCTAGACAGAACACAAAGAGGAAGCTGTATTCAAGAAGACTAAGGTCATGACCATGAGAATCACACTAATTTCTATGTCAACATATTACCTGGTAGCATGGTATTTCAGGTTGTGAAAAATACACGTTTTTTTAAAAAAGCACCCCATATTGCAGGATGATTGAGCAATGTCCAGTATTTTTGTGGGTTTAATATGTCATAGATGGACACTCTAATAGCTAAATATTCTCAGATATCACCTTAGGAAATGTTATTCTGTGAGTTTAATTTATATAATAAACCAGCTTAGCTGGTTCCAGCTTTTACAGTTAAATAGCTTTAATTATTTTTGCAATGTTCCAGAGCAGTGATGGCAAATCATTCTTCTACTAGACTTGCTAGATGCTGCCTATTTAATAATACTCTCAAAATATCATGATGACTGGTTTTCACTTGAGAATTCAACTTATGCTATGTAGCATCAACATATTAAGATTTTTCTTTATCTAATAATAACTATCCTCTTCCTATCACTACTACAAACAGTTCCAATTTTTCTCTAGAGATGTCATTACTGGTTAGATTCCTACCACATTTATTTAATTAGGGAGAAGAGGAATACTACAACTCTTCATTCATTTATTTATCCAGCATCATAGAATTTCTATGACAAGTATGATCTTGGAGATGGTGTCATTTGCCCTACCATTAAGGAAGCTCTTCCAAGTTCATTTTTAATACCCTTATTACAAAGTAGTCGCCCTTTCATTCTCTTTCTTTCTAGAATAGAGAAGAGGGACATAACCATGAAGCTGTTCTCTCTAGATGCAGCCAAGGTCATACACAAGTGTGTTGGCTGTAAAGAAATATTTAAACATCCTGATTTGAGGTATCAGGACCTGACACTGGCTCCAAAGAAAATGTGATCTTTCAGGTCACACAGATCTGTCTTTTGAAAATTTTACAAGAGAAAGCGATATACATGTTAGGAGTGCTCTGAGTACAAGAAGATCATGTATGTATCAGTGAATAATTTTTTTGCACTCCGAAGTATGCTTGTGTAAGGAAAATGTCCTTTAGAAATATCTAACAAGTACAAATGAATGGGCCTTACTATGCATATAATGCCATCACTTTCATCTGTTTCCTTAGAAGCAAGACAAAAAAAAAAACAAAAAACAAAAATGATTGAGTAATACAATCATAAACTATATACAATTATACAATTATATATTTGTCTGTTATCAGGGTGTACATACTATGTGAGCAGCGATCATCTCTAGCTTGACTGGTACTACCCTATTTCCTTCCACTAGTTAAGAACTGTGCCTGGGGGCCCGAGAGATAGCATGGAAGTAAGGCATTTGCCTTTCATGCAAAAGATCATCGGTTCGAATCCCGGTGCCCCATATGGTCCCCCGTGCCTGCCAGGAGCAATTTCTGAGCATGGAGTCAGGAGTGGCCCCTGAGCACTGCTGGGTGTGACCCAAAAAAAAAAAACAAAAAAGAAATAAAGAAAGAAAAAAAAGAATTGTGCCTGGCATACTGTAATACTCTAAAATTAATTAAAACAAATATGGCACAACATTTTTTCACACAGCTACTCTGTCAGGGATTCTCTGTCATTCCCTTGTTCACTAAATTGTTCAACAGTTCTGCTTGAGTGTCAGCTATGTCCCTCTCATTATGCTAGCCTTGAACCATTGTGATTCCTATTTCTACTTTTTCTCCAAGTACCTTTTGAGGCCTAAATATGTCAAGGAAGATTGCAATGGGCCCTTGTTAGCAGGTCACACAAACACCTGGGATTTTATCTTTTTCCTTCAAAACCATTTTGGAAGGAATAAACCCATCTGTCTCTTCACACCCAAGGGAGGAGAATAAGGCTCTTCAATTTATCATTGAGAGGGTAAGTGAATTCAATCCTTCATATCTCTCTCTCACTTACACACACACACACACACACACACACACACACACATACACACACACACACACACACACACACAAGCGCGAGCTCGATATCATGAAGTCAGTAGTTCTGATTAGCCTGAATTTAAGATCCCTCTGACTCCTGCACTGACACACAGGATTCTACCCAAATCATGTGCACAGCTCAGCTCAGTCATATAATCTTTGCCCTTCTACCAACACAGTCTCAGCTGAGACTAGGTATTATCCTCTAAAGAATAAACCTTTTTCATTACAAAATGGGATCTTCAAAGGTGGTTGTGTTCCAGCCAGAAACCACACGAGAAAGTCAGAGGGATGTTGGAGGCCTCAGTATTTTTCAGGTCAGTGTTGGGGGAAGGGTCCCCAGACGATGAAGTCTCCTGCTGTTGGCTCACTGGTGATTGGCACCTAGGTTTAATGGAGCTGGCTTCAGGGCCTGGGATCAGGCACACTGCCATCTCAACAGATGGGCACGTGGGTAGATAGCCAACAGATAATGTATGAGCAACAAATGTGTTTGTAGAGGGCAGTTTTCCCAGGCAAGAGCATCAAAACAGGCTCAAACTGAGTCTCCACACCTGTGTTCCTCTTCTATCTCTGTATCTGCTGGAGGCTGAGGTCACAGACACCAGGGAGGGCCCCCACAAAACTGTTATTGAATTCCTGCAAAAGTGAAGAAGAGGCTACACCACACAGGGGTAGAGTACCCCCACGGGACAACAAAATATGCCGATCTATTTTCAATGAAGACAAAGGGAAGGAGCAGGTCAGACATAAGATCCTCGTGGGTCTGTCTATATCTCTCTCTCCTACAGCAGAGGAACTGTAGCCATGATAAGCTTCGGGGAAGAACCAGAAAAGGTATAACACAATGACAACAATCCTGGAGTTTTCCTCCTAGAAAACAAGAAACTTTATTTCTATGAGAATTAAGTTTTGAATATCAAGACTAGTGTTCAGGGATAAGAAGTGCGAAGTCAAATGCCCATGAGTGCTCATTGCATTTCTTTGAGCCCTGGCAAATCCCACCCACCAATCTGCAGAAATTCATATTTGAGACATCTGTCCTCTCTTTTTTGAAAGTTAATACAACCAGAAGCTGCACATTACAAACACATATACTTGAGAGATAGCCTTCCTGCCCTTGACACCCAAATATAGAGTTCCTTTACCAAGTTGACATTAAGGTACCAGGATCCAGAAGGTTTTTAGTTTGTTTTGGTTTTTGAGTAGATGTTTCAGAAGATCAATAGCTTTGAGAGACAAAGGCACATAAGATGAAATGATTTCCTATTCATCGCCAGCCTTTCAATGTCAAAAATGTTCTGAAACACTTATTTTGGACCGAGTCAATGGTGAAACCATTATTAGTTGAATCATAGCAAACTTAGTTCTATGGCAATGATACTTATACAGAAACATTTGTTCATAAATGAAAACCTCAATTTTCAATGATCTATATAGTCCATAATAATAATTGGTCATTATAAGCTGATCTCTGCAAGCAGGGCACCATCAGCAGACATGCCTTTGACAACACTCTCTGTCGAATCTAAGGGAAGAGCTTAGTAAGCTGGAACATTTCACAGGACTGTGAATGTTGACACAGAAAATCTTAAGAAAACAAGAGACTGAAAAATATGCACTGAATTGAAAACCAGAAGAATATGACCATTCTCCTTATTCTAATCTCTGCTAGTTGGGTGACCTTGGGAAGTCTTTTCTATTGCTTGGGTAAAATGAGAGACTGTACTGTTGAAGAGAAGTAGGAAGACTGATTGCATCCATAAAATTAATTTTTTAATTGAAGTAACATTGCTTTATAACATTAATTAACTTTCAGATGTGCATCACTGAAAATTAACGTGTGTATTCTACATTAAACTCACTATGAAATGTCCAATTTATCCTTTACCCTGCAATTATTCTCTTTAATCTGATTTCTTCATATTTCATAACCTTTCCTCATACCCACTCATTTATACCCAGAGGCTATAAAAACAGACCTTCTAAGTATGAATCTCATCTCTGTTACTTATGAGCATGGTGACCCTATGTGAGATAGATAAAAATGTTTCAACCTTTGAGCCCTGCCTAAATAAACTACAATAATAATAGTACTTAATTCAATGAGTTGTTACAAGAATTAATGCACTCACTGTGCAGTTAAACTATGTGTCATCATACCAAACACATGACAAAAACTCAATAAATGTTATTTGTTGTTTATCTTTGGTTTGGTGGCCATATCTGGTTGCGTTCAGGGGCTACTCCTGAATCAGTGCCTAGGAACTGTTCTCAGTAGTATTTGGGTGACAAGATGTCCCCCAAACATCAGTGGATCAGACCCAGGTCCCTGCATGCAAAGCATGTCTTCCAACTCACTAATAATCTAGTATTATTTCATGGTGACCTAAAAGGTAATAGCAGGTAGTAAATAGAATAAACTTAATAATTAATTACTAAGCTTATGCCATTATGATTGATGACTATTGGCTACCTACAAAGTTACTGAAACATCTTAATTTGCTATTATGGTTGCTCATATATTCCATAGATATTAACATTAATTTTAATTAATTGATATTACTTTTAAAGTAGATGATTAAATGTAGAGACTTGAGGATAGTGTCCTGCTTTCATAAAAGTAAAATTTTCATCTGAATGTAAAAATAACTTTGTCCATGGAGAAATAAGAAAATACCATTGTAACTGGTATTGGTGCTTTGATAGAGGGTGTGGTGTGGTAACATTGCACAACTCTGACAAATATTTAGATTCTTGTAAACCATTATTACCTTGATTAATAATAAAACACAAAGTGTTCCTAGGGAAACTAGATAGTCAAGTTTTTCACACTAACACAGTCATTAATTTTTGCCTACTTAAACAAAAAATTGAAAGAGCTGTTTACTTGTTTTTTTAAATATTATTTTTATTTAAGCACTTTGATTATAAACATGATTGTAGTTGGGTTTTAGTTATAAAAAGAATACACCTCCCTTCAACAGTGTAACATTCCTATCACCAATGTCCCCAATATCCCTTTTACCCCAACACCCGTATTTTTTTGGGGGGGTGTTTTTGGGCCACACCCAGTGACACTCAGGGGTTACTCCTGGCTATGTGCTCAGAAGTCGCTCCTGGCTTGGGGGACCATATGGAAGCCGGGGGATCGAACCGTGGTCCGTCCAAGGCTAGCGGAGGCAAGGCAGGCCACCTTACCTCCAGCGCCACCGCTCGGTCCCCCCAGCACACGTATTTAAGACAGGCATTCTACTTCTCTCATTCATTAACATTGTCACCATAGTTGTCAGTGTAATTATTTCTCTAACTGCATTCACTACTCTTTGTAGTGACTTCATATAGTGAGCCAGTCCTTTGAGCCCTTACCTCTATCATGGGCATTATTACAATAATGTCTTTTATTTTTCTTAAACCTCATAAATGAGTGAGACTAATCTGTGTCTATCTCTCTCCCTCTGACTTATTTCACTTAGCATAATAGTTTCCATGTACATCCATTTACAGGAAAATTTCATGACTTCATCTCTCCTGTCAGCTGCATAATATTCCATTGTGTAGAAGCAACATAGTTTCTTTAGCCACTCATCTATTGAAGGGCATCTTGGTTGTTTCCAGAGTCTAGCTATTGGAAATAGCACTTCAATAAATATAGGTGTGAGGAAGGGTTTTTTTTAATTTATTTTTGTGTTCCTAAGGTATATCCCTAGGAGTTGTATAGCTGGATCATGTGGGAGCTCAATTTCCAGTTTTTTGAGGAATCTCCATATTGTTTACCATTAGGTCTGGACTAGATGGTATTCCCACCAGCAGTGAATGAGAGCTCCTTTCTCTGCATATCCTCATCAGCAATGACTGTTCTTGTTCTTCATGATGTGTGCCAGTCTATGTGGTGTGAGACGGTACCTCATTGTTGTTTTGATTTGCACCTCCTTGATGGTGATGTAGAGCATTTATTCATGTGTCATTTGGCCATTTGTATTTCTTCATTGAAATAGTGTCTTCATTCCTTCTCCCCATTTTTTGATAGGATTAGATGTTTTTTGTTAAGTTCTGTCAATATCTTGTATAAATTTGATATTGGCCCCTTTTCTAATGGATATTGGGTGAATAGTTTCTCCCATTCTGTGGGTGTCTTTTGTATGCTAGGTACTATTTTCTTTGAGGTGCAGATGTTTCTCAGCTTAATATAGACCCATCTGTTTATCTCTGCTTCTATTTGTTTGGAGAATGCTGTTTCCTCCTTGAAGATATCTTTAGTCACAATGTCATGGAGTGTTTTGCCTATGTGTTGTTCTATATAACTTATGATTTCGAGTCTGATATCAAGGTCTTTAATCCATTTGCATTTGACCTTTGTGCATGGTGTTGTATGGAGGTCTGAGTTCACTTTTTTGAAAGTGGATGATCAGTTGTGCCAACACCACTTGTTAAAGAGGCTTTTCTTGCTTGATGTTGCATTTCTTGCCCCCTTATCAAAGATTAGTTGATTGTATGTCTGAGAACATTCTCTGAATACTCAAATCTATTCCACTGGTCTGAGGGTCCTTTCTTTCTTTCTTTCTTTCTTTCTTTCTTTCTTTCTTTCTTTCTTTCTTTCTTTCTTTCTTTCTTTCTTTCTT
>PVKC010050689.1:0-10526 GCA_004027635.1 Crocidura indochinensis
TTTTTTTTTTTTTTTTTTTTTTTTTTTTTTTTTTTTTTTTTTTTTTTTTTTTTTTTTTTTTTTTTTTTTTTTTTTTTTTTTTTTTTTTTTTTTTTTTTTTTTTTTTTTTTTTTTTTTTTTTTTTTTTTTTTTTTTTTTTTTTTTTTTTTTTTTTTTTTTTTTTTTTTTTTGTGAATGAGCTGATTGCTTAGGCACATGGTTCTGTTGTAAAATTTCCTAGAATTAAATACCATCTCTGTCATATCCAACTGAGGAATTTGAAGAAAAATTGTCTTACCTCTCTGAGTCTGTATTTTCCGCAGAAAAGAAATGGGCTTGCGAACAGGACTATGAGCAAGAGAATTACTGTGTACTACAAAGAAGGTTAAAGAAAATGCTACCGCTCATTTGTGATTGACACTTTCGTATCCTTTAGGAAATTCCTTTTTCCCACATCTGGAGCGGCCCTCAGCGAAATCTCCACTGCACATTCACTCTGGAGAGATTCAGTCTGAAAACTGCAGAGTTAGTTTGCAAACTGTGCGTTCGGCAGGTGGAAGGTGAAGGGCAGATTTTCCAGCTGAACTGTACTGTGTCTGAGGTAAAATAGTTTTCTGTTTTAAAAAATTAAGATTGGGGGGCTGGGCAGTGGTGCTGGAGATAAGGTGCCTGCCTTGCTTTGTGCTAACCTAGGACAGACCCGTGGTTCGATCCCCCGGTTCCCCATATGGTCCCCCCGTGCCTGCCAGGAGCGACTTCTGAGCGAATAGCCAGGAGTAACCCCTGAGCGTCACCGGGTGTGGCCCAAAAGCCAAAAAAAAAAAAAAATTAAGATTGGGTGGAGAGAGAGGGTGTTGGATATCCATACACTTACATCTCCATCCCTTGGGACAGTCCCAAATATTTTTCCCTGACGTTCATTGGTTAATAGACTATTTCTCATGAATGCAGGAAGCTAAATACATAAAAATACAGAGAAGAGAATCCTTCTTGAAAAGGATATTTTAAAGATAATTTTTTAAAAAATATATAAATTAGTCCTGGGGATAGCACAGGGGATAAGACACTTGCTTCACATGCATCTAACAATGGTTCAATCTTTAGCACAACATACGGTTCCCTGAGCCCAACCAAAAGCACAGAGCCCAGAGTAAGCCCTCAGCACAGCTGGGTGGGTCCCTGAAAGGAATAAAAAAAATCAAATAATTTTCAAATAAGAGTTGATCGATATGCAAAATTTTCGATGATTTTGAAAGTCATAATAGTTCCTCCACTTTGATATCTTCATACAAAAACTGCAATATTAGAAAGTGGTTGCAATTAAGTATAAAAAGATTAGAGATCATATTTCCAAGTTTTGGAAGCAGTTCTAAGTTTTTTTTTTCTGGGGGGGAGTCACACCTGGCAGCACTCAGGGATTTCTCCTGGCTCTACACTCAGAATTCGTCCCTGGCAGGTTCAGGGACCATATGGGGTACCAGGATTCAAACCACCGTCCTTCTGCATGCAAGACAAATGCTTTGCCTCCTTGCTATCTCTCCGGTCCCAGCAATCCTAAGTTTTAAAGACCAGATTTCAGTGGTGTCAAATTCAGATAATCTCTGGCTACAGAATGCCCTTACATTCTCTAATGGCCTCTCTTTCTTTTGGGAAATCAAAGCCTTTGCCTGACTGTGTGCTGCTATGGGGAGCTGGGCAGAGAGTTTGTCTCATCCTCTTCCTACTTCTACTCGTTCCATTCCATGTATTCTCTGTGCTGAAAGCAGAAATCTCTTCGTCTCCTATCGCTCCAATCCATTGCTTTCCAAAAATCAGAACAGATGCTCTTTCCCCAGAGTTGAAAAGAAGCTTTCCAAATAGAAGCCAAATCTGTGGACTTTCCCCTCCTTTTTGCCTTTCTTTTCCTTGCTTTTCACATACTCTAAGTCAGAGTTCTATGTCCACATGACAGAAATCACCAAGATTGAAGTCATTTAAAATTTCTTAGTACAGACAGAAGGGATGCATGCGACTTTCTCTGTTACCCAAAACCCCAGGGCTAGAGTTGGAACAGAGGAAACCCTTCACACTGGAGGAACAAAGGGAAATGAGTGTGCTCAATGGTCAGAAGCTGCATTTTTCAGGCTTTGTGCATATGTGCCCCCATGCTGCTGGCTGAGCAACAAAGCCCAGAACTGCCATATTTCATAGCCACCATGGATTTGAAAGATGACTCTTCCTTCACTACCCCCTGCACAATGACAGATGAAATGTCAGTGTGGCCCACATGTCTTTCCTTGCACAAGGAGGGGGAGTGGTGCAGGATGCTGCCAGCTTCCCCCACCCTCACTCCTTTCCCACAGCCTACTGAGGTATGGCCAGCATCTCATCCTGAAGTGTCATGAGATTTTTGACTCATAAACGACTTTAGTCACAGAGTCCAGTGACATTCAGAAGGCATGATCTCCATGTCAGAGTGCCATGGCAACCGCCAGGCTGGGATTTCTGGGCACTATCTCCCAGGCACACAACACAGCTCCCGCTGTGTCCAAGGGTGTTTTCACTTTCCAGGCCCAGCAGGTCTGCAAAGTTCAATAACCACTCAGCTCCCAAGACAACAAAGGATGCAGAGTTTGGGAAGGGGGGTGTGGGGAGATCTGTGCCTTTGATGCTCATTTTCTGTAGAATGAAAAGGTAGATCATATGCAGCCGCAAATCAAAAAGAGCTGATTAGCACTGTTCCTGCCCAGACCACCTGCATCCAGGATCAGGCAGAGTGTTATCACAATAAAAGGACTTCCTTTCTGTGTCCAACTGGAGGGATGTTTTCTTTAATTTTGTTTTCCTTGGGAACCACATCCCATGGTGTTCAGAGCTTACTCCTGACTCGAGGCTCAGAGATCACTCCCGATGGAGATTGGTGTATATATGGTGTCTGCGATTGAAGCTGGGTAGGCCACATGCAAGACAAGCATCTATCTACTCAACTAACTCTTATAGTGCAGTTGTTATGTTTTTCTTTTTCCCTTTAAATTTTCGTAATTTTAGTAGACTGAGATTCTGTAGTTACAGTATTACTTAAAATAGTTTCTCATGCACATATACCCATCGTGGTGTATCTACCTCTCTTTCCCATTTCGTAAGGCACTGTTTCTGCTGCAAGCTCAGTGGCCAAGTGTTTTTTATGCTATGCCTGACAGAATCAATGGTCACGTTGCAGCACATTTAGCAGACGTGGAAGGAGGCAGAAAAGATCAGAATCAACTGATAATTTGTGGTGGTGGGGGGGCATTTGGGGCTCTGTGGCTAAATGAGAAATTACTTCTGGGGTAAAAGAAAAAGAGCTCCACTATTGTTCTTGGCACGTGGATGTGAATATGACCCACCAAGGGCTCCTCTGCTATGGTATACTGAAGCTGCCCTGATTAAGCTTCACTTCTCAGGAGAGCTCTGAGACCTGGCTCCAATCAGAGGAAGGAAACCAGTGTCACTGACATACCACCAGATAGAAGACTCGATTTGTGGTATGTGTCTGCTAGCCAGAAGTCCTTCCAAAGGTTACCTGGCAAGTTGACAGGAGTTGGGGTTGTAGGCAGGTATTTCATCTCCTCAGGATGATAGGGCCCACTTGCCAGATGGATGCCGCTTCTGATTCCCAACTGAACACTACGGTGCTGTCCTGCTGTCCTTGATGCTGTGCACAGCTGGCACACTCTTTTGTCAGCTGCAGGACTGCCATCCCTGGGAGAATGGACTGTGCTGGAAATAACCTGTGCTGGTATCAAGAATCTGTTCTTTATTCTCTGGATTGTTCTCTGGTCAGAGATTCCTTCACTGGGTGCACAAGAGAGCAGGTTAAAGAACAAACATATCCGGGGCAGTGAAAGTCCAGGTATGGATGAATATCAAATATAAATGATGCTCCAAGAATTTTCTCATCTTTAAGGAACCTGACATGTTCCCTTAAAGCCATAATGGGAGCTCTCAACTCTCTGCCGCTATGAAAAAAAGTAGAGTTAAAAATGTCTTAAGGTCCCTTTTTTTTTTCATTTCTAATTGCTATCAGAAATGTTTTTTAGAAATTCCCTAATAGATAGCGGTCTAGAGATATGGGCAATAAGATATGGGCGCTTTAGACCCACTTGCTTAAGCTTTCTCCTATCCTTCTAGTTGATCTATGAAACTTCAACTTCTGCATTTTTTGTGATAATTAAATGGATGTTTTAAACAGGACATTCCCCATACCCTAGCACCAAATACCAAAATTTGAGGTAACTATTAAAACAAATTTATCAGAACACAAAAACCTTTTTATTCTATTAAAGATAAATAAAGGACTTAAAATATTTATAAATACAAATTTATCCCAGAGAAGATCCCTAGATTGATTCTTCTCTGTTGCTACTTTATCATTGAACTCAGTTCTGGTAAAAGCAGAACTTTAAGGAAATTAGTAATCATTTTCAGTAATCGATTTCCAAATCATTATTATTATTATTATTACTATTATTATTATTATTATTAGCTTTTGGGCCACCACTGGTGTTCAGAGGTTACTCCTGGTTATCATTCAGTAATAGGTTTGGGGGACTATATGAAATGCTTGGAATCAAACCAGTGCAAGGCAAGCACTCTCTACCACTGTACTATCACTTGGATTTCTAATATTCCTTTCCTTGCAGTTACTTAAAAACCCCTTAGATATAAACAAAAAGCACTCCTGTATTCACAGAGGATAAAGCAAAAGTGTCCAGCCTACTGTCTCAGTAGGAATCACTTCACATTTATTACTTCTCTCTTCCTAGACTGTTCATAGATAACCACAGAGAAATCTAAATTTAGTTTTGTTTTATTTTGGGTCCACACTCAGCAGTGCTCAGGGTTAGCTCTGGCTTTGCACTCCGAAGTTACTCCTGGCAGGCTCAGGAAACCATATGGGATGCCGGGATTGAACCTGACTTGGCTGTATACAAGGCAAACACACTACCCACTGAGCTATTGGTCTGACCTCAGAAATCTAAATTTTTAAGTCACTTTAGGAACAATTTGAATATAACGGGGAAAGTTACTGAAAGTTGCTGGAAAAATGAGTCATGATGCATAGCAGCTGTTTGATTAATGTTGAAAAATTGGATGTTTCATTGAGGTAAACAGATGGAACCAATATTGTAAACAATTATTGTAATAAACATTCTGTGATATTGTACTTGGAAATAAAGGAAGGTTACCTATTTACAGTTTAGATGACATATAAGTGTAATCAGCACTTTTTTCTTCTACCTTCAAAGCTATTGTCAGCCACCAGATTAAGGTATGCAAATGAGTCATCCAAAAAAAAAATAAGACCCATGATGTCTATATTCCCTTACAAAATAGGGGGCCATAGATATGCCCTAGATTCTCTGTTCTGAGAACATTTATTTTATCTTATTTTAACAGATCCAAATTGAGTCATGTTCAGATATAGGTGGGCACTATGTCAAACAGAGAGGTTTCTGAAGCTCACAAAATATATGCTCTCATCTCCCCAAAATTAGGGAAGTCCAGCAACAGTCAAGATGTTCATTCACAGTCTCCAGGTTCTTCAGTAGTTTCAAAATTGAAAATCTTAAGTAATAATGATGCTCAGATTCAGGAAACAGAAAAGATTGCTTTGAAAATAGAGAGAAAGAAACTCTTAGTGCAGGGAGGAATTCAGTGTTAGACTTAAATTAAATATGACTTGTGGTGTTTTTATAGGAAAATTGAGTTTTTGTGCTATTTGTTAAGAGACAAGACTATTTTACAGAGTAAACTGGATGGTTTAGCTCTTGCTTTATCTGTTTGCCCATTTGCTTTAAATATTGCCTTAGTCTTTAGTGAGCCTAAACTCTGGGGAAGAATTTATAATCTTGGGAAGTTAGTAATTACTAACTTTCCACCATGAAGAAGAGCCCAGGATTTTACAGTAACGTAAAGTATGGAAAGCTAATATAGAGATGCTCACTGCAGCTGGCATTGGAAAAAGGCTTCATCTTCAATAAGGAGATAAACTCAGAGAGAACCAATAGGCAGAAGACAGGCCTTGCAGATTAAAGAGTCTGACATTCTCCAGGACAGTGCTTTTCACAGAACTTGCTCAAAAGACATGTTTGGAAGACAAAATTTGTTTCAACATGAATGAGGGGAGAGCAGAAATTTTAGATTTTCCTGAAGAATAGGATGATAGGTCAACTTCCTATTGGCCAAAAGACATCCAGTAGAAAAAGCAAGTAGTCAAATGTCCTTAGGACATTTGAATTTTGTCAAGGTCCCCTGAGAAAGTTTGAGTCTAAATGTACAATAGGCATCCTGACATCTATATTGCTGTTGATACCTTGTACCACTCAACAAAGTGTGTGGTCCAAATGCCTCTCAAGCCAGATTAGGAATGGGGGCATTCTGTAATTGGATAGGCACTGAAGAATCCTTAACAAACCCAACTACAAACATGTTTGTAATAATGCTGCCTAAATAAATATATTAATTTTAAAATAACTAAATAATAAAAGAGGGAAAGAACAAACATTAGCCTATTGGTTTAGGAAAATTGGCCCGTTATCTAGGGATGAATCTAGAAAGGGAATTAATATGGTTACTAGCAGAAGAGTCCACAGGGACCTGAATCAGTGCTACAAAAGACACTTTACCACCTGGAAAATGAGTCAGATTCTTTGTAGGCCCAATTGTCCAAAACAAGAAGCAGAAAGGGCATCAGCATTGATGTTAGTGCCAAATGGTGAAAAAGAGTCTCATTTCTCTTCACCCATATTCAAATTGTTTTATAGTTAATATCATGGCCATTTGGATTCAAATCATTTTAAAATGATGATATGTGTCTTTGGACCACCTTGTGGTTCCCCTTAAGTCCTATGCCACAAAGATCAGAAGTCCTCAGTCTCATGGTCCTATGGTATTTCATGCTTTGGACCATGTCCTCATACAGTCACTCCAGGTGCTATCGGTTATTACCAGGGTTCACACCATACTTTTCGTTACTGATTTTGGTTGATGGGTTATATCCAGCTGTGTTCAAGTCTTTTTTCTGGTTCTGTGTTCAGGGATTATTTCTGGTGGTGCTGGGGGACTTTATGTGGTACCAGGGATTATATTGTTTGCAAGACAAGAGCCTTCACTCTTTACTACCTCTCATGCCTTCATACCAATTTAAATCCTGGTATGTGTTGGAGCTCACTCAATGGATTATATAAAATCCTTTTTTTAAAACTTTAATTTTATTGAAACCACTGTGATTTAAAGTCTTTCATAGTTGGGTTCAGACATTCAGACATACAATAATCAGGGCCAGACCAGCACTAGTGTCCACCTCCTCTGCTCTTCTCCCCCTACTCCACACCTCCCAGCCTACCAGCATTTTAAGTTTAGATTGTGAAAGTTTGAGACTCTTGATTCAATTGTTGTTTCCTTTGGCTTGGATATTTAGTTCTGCCTTTTTGAGACCCCATCCTTCACCCCCATTCTTTCAGATTTGTATTTCTCCTTTTCTACTCAGTTTCTATCCTTCTCTTCTTTATATTCTGGGGTAAAGAGTGTTTGAGATAACTCCCATTTAGACCACTGCATCCTTTATAATTTTTTTTATTGACAATCGGTTTATTTATTTCAGAAAGTGCTTTGTCTCAGACACTAATTAGACTATTTAACTATAGTCAATTTTGTTGATGTAGATGCTATTTTATCCTGAGATGCACTGAAAATTATTTTTTTTCTTTTTCCCCTCTGGAAAAGCTCTGCTTAGTGACTTGTCATTCTGTTGACTTCTGGATTTTTGTTTCTATTATCTTTCACTTGAACTGGCTTGGATACAGTTTTGTTAACATCTGTCCTTGGTTCTCTTTATGACTTTCAGGATTTCTAGTAAGTTTACTTTTACTTTTTCTTTTTTTTAGTCTCCTTTTTAAAACATTTTTTCTTCTATTTAAACACCATGATTACAAAGTTGTTCATGACTGAGTTAAATATCCCTTACCCATGAACATTTACCACCAACAATGTTCCTGGTTCTTTCCAACCTCCCCCTAGCCTGCCACTGGAGCAGACATTTTATTCCTCTCTCTTTCTCTCTCTTTCTTACTTTCCCCCCTTTGAACATGGTGGTTTGCATTACTGTTAATGAAGAGGTACAGTGTATATCACTGTATCTCCATTCAACACTCCGCTATTGTCCAGAGAAGTCAGTTTCATTATCCTCTCATTTGTTATCAGGCATTTGGGTTGTTTCTGGATTCTGACAATTGTAAATAGTGCTATGATGAACATAGAAGCACAGAGGGTTTTTTTGTATTGTATTTTTTCTAGGGTATATCCCTAGGAATATTTCTGGATTATATGGGAGTTTAATTTATATTTTTTGAGGAATATCTATATTGTTTTTTAAAAGGCTGGACTAGTGGGCATTCCCACCAGCGGTGAATGAAAGTCAAACTTTAGTTCTATTGTAATCGCAGTGACAATTGCAAGCAGGAAGTTCTGATGGCTCAAGTGTGCTCTTCAAGCCCAGTTGAGCCTGCTCTTTTGTAAGCCTGTCAAAATTCATGGTTGCTGATCCCACTATGTAAAACACTATTAGCACTGGCACAAAGTGCCCCCAACCTTCATAGATACAGAAGCATATGTGTAGAAGGTTTGGGGGACCAAGGAAATTGGTGTCAAGGACCTCATAAAATGAATATCCTGGAGGCCAACAGATATTTCAGGATATCTGAAACATTTGTTGATAGATTAGTCTCTATGTGCTAATTATGTATGAAAATTGATATGTAAAGTTGATCAACTAGGGGCTGGAGCAGTGGTGCTAGACATAAGGCCTTCCAAGTGCTAATCTAGGACGGACCACAGTTTGACCCCCTGGCATCCCATATGGTCCACTTAAGCCAGGAATGATTTCTTACCGCATAGCCAGGAGTAACAGGAGTGGGTGTGCCACTTCCCCCTCCAAAAATAGTTTTGATCAACTAAATTTTCTTTTATTGCTTTAATAGTTCCCAAAAAAACACTTACTTTTGCTTCTCATTAGTTTTTCCTGAAGACAAAACTCAGATTTTGTATGTGTTCTGTTTTATAATTTGCAACTATTTTAAGAGTTAATTTTGGATTTTCCTACTAAAATTAGATATGAAATAAGCATGCACAACACTGAATGATACTGTTAGTACATTGACCTATGGTAATATCATTGAAAAAAATTAGTCATTATTTGATATCAAGAGACCTGCTCTGTTGTTTCATTCATCAAAAGCAGAACTGAATCATCTTCAGATGTTTGAGGAGCATATATATAGGCCCAAAGCTTTGTCCAGGAATCAAGCAAGTTCAAGAAGCACTGAACTTCAAGAATGTCTTAAAATCTTTAGCCTGTCAGCCCCAGATATATCTATTCAGAGCTTTTGAAAATTTCTCTCCCCATATCTAACTCTTTAAGAATATTGGCACCAAACCTTCCCTCTCATCTGAATAATCCTACTAGAAAAGCTGTGTATTGACTTGTCAGATATATCTACCTGACTCAGTCTTTACCAAAGACTCATGAATTCAAGGCCATTCAAAAGTCAGCTTGAATATGTATCTTTAACTTAATAGGATTTCATACAGGGAAGTTCAACGTTCAGCCAACGGAGAGTAGGAGCATTCATCTCTCTGTGCTCAGAACAAGGCATTGCATCCATTAGTTCAATGAGGTCTGCTTTTGTCATCAG
This sequence comes from Crocidura indochinensis, assembly GCA_004027635.1. Taxonomy (NCBI): domain Eukaryota; kingdom Metazoa; phylum Chordata; class Mammalia; order Eulipotyphla; family Soricidae; genus Crocidura; species Crocidura indochinensis. Next base: position 9,693 of record PVKC010050689.1, read on the forward strand.
AAATAATGCTTCTTTGTTCCCATGCTTCAATGACAGGAACCTACTGGCATGAATCTTCCCCTGCTGGACCCAGCAAGCACCATAACCACCGTGACTGGGCCCAGTGCCTTCAGCATTCCTCTCCCCATCCGCCAGAAGCTCTGTAGCAGCCTGGATGCCCCACAGACAAGAGGGCATGACTGGAGGATGTTAGCCCATAAACTGAGTTTGGACAGGTGGGTGTGGCCATGATTCAAGATGGTAACTGATAGCAGATAGGTAGGTAGCATTCTAGGTATTTGAATGTTCTTTTACTTTTTGTTTCCAAATTTGTATTAAGTTGTTTCTTTCTTTTTCTTACTGTGTGCTTGCAATCCCATCACTGAGAGTCACTCCCAGAGCGTCTCTCAGCAGTCAGGAGTTATCAGGTTTTGTGGTTCACTTTACAAGGCTAAATTCCCCTCAAACATATACTCATTTCCTAAAGTAATATTATTTCCTCTATTATTGAACAAGATCTAAAGCACTTTGGATAACGAACATGCTAATAAATTCAACAATCACATTAAATCATATAAAAGATCAGGGCCAGAGCAATAGCACAGTGGTAGGGCATTTGTCTTGAATACAGCTGATTCAGGATGGACCCTGATTTGATCCCCGGCATCCCATATGGTCCCCCAAGCCAGGAGAGATTTCTGAGTACATTGCCAGGAGTAACCCCTAGCATTACCGGTGTGGCCCCCAAAACAAACAAACAAAAGAAGTCATAAAAAGATCTCAGGAGGGGGCCGGAGCAATAGCATAGTGGTAATATGTTTGCCTTGCACACAGCCAATACAGGACCTACTCCGG
>PVKC010050690.1:0-10447 GCA_004027635.1 Crocidura indochinensis
TTTTTCAAAGTTGGTTTGACCTAATACAATTAAATACAGAATGCATATCTTTCTTCCACTCCCACAAATAAAATCAGGATTTAAAAAAAGTGGAGGTTTGATTTTTGTCCTATTTTATGTACTATCTTATTACTAGCAATATTACAGTAAATGTTAAACAAAAAAGAATTAAGCATGACACAAATCAAAAGCTATTTAGAAGAAGGATTTCAATATTGATTGCCTACCATGTGACAATTTAGTATCAATTAATCTGTTAATTGACTTAAAAACACACACATGTCAGAGTTGAAATATATTACAAAAACACAGTCCTTTAAAATAATGAGATTTATTTAACAAGCATTCATTAATGACATATTAAGTGGCTAGTACTATATACAAGATACTAAGAATACTATTTAACTCAATTATTTAATAGAAATGGAGGACAGGTATAATTCAACAAACCACTGTATCTATGATTCTAAATTATAATGCATAATGATATTTACACTTATTTTTAGAATACATAAGTAGTCTACTCTTTAGAAAAATGTCTTTCAAGAATATGAAGTTTAAACTTAATTTTGATATGAGTAATATCCATAAATATGTAGATGAGGATATGATATAAGAATAAAGACAAGAATATGACATGATAAAATATGGATATCCCAGATAGCCCATGACTTAAGGATACATAAAAATGAAAAACTAAAGAAGGATAATTAAGGGTCTGGATAGAATATGGTGCCTTGCATGAGACCAAAGTAGGTTTGATCCCCAATATCTCATATGGCTCCCAAGTACTGCCAGGAGTAACCCCTAAGCATTGACAAGTGTAGCCCAAAAGCTAAAAGAACTTTTATCATGTATGTAGGAATATATAACACTCATCAGTGTTACATATTACAAGAAAATATAAACATTTAAACTTACATAATAAGACATGAAAGAACACGCAGCAGACACATTAAGGCCTGTACCAATTGAAGAAATTTGGAGGTAATTAGCAAGGAAATCAGGAATGGAGATAGAAAATAAGTAAAACAATAGTGAAAACAAAAAAAAACTATATGAGCAATAAATAATACAAGTTTTTATGCCTAGAGATTAAAATTATTAAATAAATAATTATAGATACACTTATATAAAATAATATTATAGGAGACAATATTCACTGATACTTATCTGTAAAACAGGTTGAAAAGTACATGAAATAAAGCAATCAAGTTTTGTATGCAATTCAAGTGTCAAATGAAAATGAGTATTTTAAGTTTCTCTTGAAACTTAAAAGTATTTTCATAGTTTGCTAACCCTATTTCTTTGATGGCAAAGTTTTAATAACTAAAAAAAATGACTATTAATATCCACATACAGGCTTTTAGTGTTAGGGTAGTACAAAGTTTCCAATGTTCTCACATGTTCCAAATAATTAACTAAAATAATAAACTTCAAGAAGAATATACTTTGCTTAAACATGACTTGCTTAATCATTTTTAGATACTCCACCCTTTTCACTTTCTATTCCCATATATAAACATATAAGTTTCTAAAGATATTTCCTAATTCTCTAATATTTTAAGATAGTTTCATTTGCTTTCCCTTCACTGTCCCACCAGGAAAATGATGTGAGCACTGGAGCTCCCACCCCTTAGAGAATATGCCGATGATACACTCATGTAGGATCAACCCCTTTGTTGCTTAGAATTTTGAATAGCTGTTCCCGTATCTGCTTGGTCTTGGCCCCATAGACAATGGGGTCCAGTGCAGGTGGAAAGAGTAAATAAAGATTGGCAATGATGACCTTGGCAGCAGAGGCTGTGGGTGGCCCAAAACGTTGCATGACAACAGAAAGAAAACCTGGTCCATAGAAGAAGATGATGACACAGACATGAGCTGTACATGTGCTAGCTGCTTTAGCACGTGCCTCAGGTGAAGGAAAACGAATCACTGTCCTCACAATCTGCCCATAAGAGTAGGCAATAAAAGCCACATCCCCCACACCAAGAAAGATTGCCACAGCAAAGGCATAGAGGTTATCCACAGTGGTTGTCCCACAGGCCAGTTTCACTACTGCCATATGTTCACAATAAGTATAAGCAATTGTGTGGGAGCCACAGTAGGGTAACCGGTGGGCCAGACTTGGAAAGGAGATGGTTAATCCAACACCTCGAAGCACTACTAGGCCTCCAATTTTAGCAACAATAACTGGAGTAAGAATGGTTGCATAACGCAGTGGGTTGCAGATGGCCACAAAGCGATCCAGAGCCATGGCCACCAGAACTCCTGACTCCATGGCAGAGAAGGCATGAATGAAAAACATCTGGGAAAGACAGAAATGGGAGCTAATGGCGGTAGCATCAAACCAGAAGATGGCCAACATCTTGGGCAGAGTAGAGAGGGAAAGGATCAGGTCGACAAAGGAGAGCATTGCAAGAAAATAAAACATGGGCTGGTGGAGGCTGCGTTCTGTCCAGATGAGAAAAAGCAGGACACCATTTCCAGTTACAGCCAAAAAGAACATGAAGCAAAAGGGAAGCGATATCCAGATGTGAGCTGCACTCAGTCCTGGTATGCCAGCCAAAAAGAACGTATGTGGGAATAGATGTGAATTATTAAAAATAATCATGATGAACATCTCATTTAGAAGAGTGAAGAGCCACTAAAAAAGAAGGACAAGCAAGTTAAAGTCAGTGTTGGTAAAGCAGATAGCTCAAAGAGCACTCCTCAACTATTTTTTCAAAAAATAGTTAAAACAGTTTTCAGCAGAGTCAACATTTATGCAAATCGTCAAAAACAGAAAAGGAAAGTCAGCTGGAATTGTGAGAAAGGCTTTAGACAAAATCAGGAACTAGTTCTCAAAATAAGATAACCTGATAATATCAGTGATCTGAAACAGTTCGTGTTGTTTATTAAGTAAATGTGCAGAAATGTTAAATAAAAACACTTCCCACTTGATACTTTTCAAGTACTGAATAACAATGCTTTGCTTAATCAGAAATAACCTCACTGGTTCCACCATTGAAACAACCACAATTCTAACATCAGGAAAATACTTTTATATGGAAATGTATTCCTTCAAACTTCAAGTCACTACTAACTTATTAAATTTGTCAGGTTCTTCCTTGAACCATTCCCCAATAATTAACTAATGCAAGCCTTGTTTTACACCTAATAGTTCAATAGCTAACTTATTTCTTTGTGGTGGTGGTGGTGGTGGTGGTGATATAAAATTCAATTGTTGGGGACAGAAAGATAATATATGAATTAAGGTGTTTTTCTTGCACTCAGCTAGACTGGGTTTGATCCCCAGCACCTTATATGGTCACCTAAGACCTGCCAGAAGTGATCCCTGAATACAGAGTCAGGAGTAACCTGTGAGCACCTCTGAGTGTAGCCCCAAAGCAAAGAAAAAATGCTAATCTTGCATGCAACAAACCACAGTTGGATTACCAAAAAAGTTCCCCAAGCACCACCAGAAATAAACACTGAAACTGCTGGGTATGGTCAAAAAAGAAGAAAAAGGAAAAAGAATTTATTTTTGTGTGTTTTTATGACCTACAATAAATAGATACTTTAGGTAATAGCATCACGCAAAAATTCAAAAAATTTAAAATTATAGCTGAATTATTGAAAAGAATAAAGAAAAGGGAAAGCTGTTCCCACCAGCCTAGATTTATATAATCACAAAAGGTACCATCATTTTCTTTATTCTCTTTTGGGGGGTAGGGGGTTTGGGCCACACCCTATGATGCTCATGGGTTACTCCTGGCTATGTGCTTAGAAATTGTTCCTGGTTTGGGGAACCATATAGGACAATGGGGGATTTAACCACAGTCTGTTCTAGGCTAGTGCAGGCAAGGCAGATGCCTTACAGCTTGCGCCACTGCTCTGGCCCCATTAATTTTCTTTTTTAATTTAACTTTATTTTATTGAAACCATTACGGTTTATAAAGCCTTCATCATTGGGTTTCAGACATACAATGAATCAGGGCCAATACCACCACCAGTGTCGATCTACTTTAGTGATTCCAGAGTGCATCCCATGCCACCACCACCTACCCCACAGCACAAATTTCTATATTTCCATAATATATACTATACCCTATGTCATCATTTTGTGGGTTATAAAGCTGAACCTTAGTGATAGAGTCATATAATTTTTACTGATTAAATTAGAGTTCACATCCACTGACCATGAACTAGAAAAGATATCTATGTCTAGATAACCTATCTCCATGATAGTCACTGATGTAATGTCCAGGAAAAATATTCAGGGCCCTGTGACTAAGGGTGGGAAATATATTAATTAAGCAATAGATCTGACAAAAATGATTTAGGAATTTAATGTCTCCCAACACTCACCGAAAATACCAAAAATCTTCTTGTATAAAAACATAATACACACAAGTGCACACAAAGAGAATCACATCACTTGGATCTAAGATTTAATAAGGCTTTCCATCATAGGGTTAAGACATAGAAGAGATGCATAAGAGATGAATTGATCTCACAACTTCATTGATAACAAGAAGTGATTTCTAAACATGAGAGAAAGAAATTAAGAATGCCCAAACCTGTTGCATTTTTCTCCAAGAGAAATCACACTATTACTTCCTGAATAATCACAGTAGTTGTTACAGAAACTATGATGTGGTTACAGAAGCTATAATATCTGAAAAGGTGAGATATTTGAATAAGCCCACAGTATTAGTTTCATGGATTAAAATCTGTGCCAGGAATTAAGAACCATTATTCTAGCTCCTATTTTGACCATAAAGAAGCATTGTGATTTTAAACAATGAAAATTAAAATCTAATCATTTCCAAAATCTAGCTTTCTTACATGTGAATGGATATGCTAAATTTTCCTAAGGGTTATAATAATAAATAAAAATATATAAAATGTCAAATGCAAAAGAAAAAATTGTTAAATGTCAAATGCAGAGATTAGTAGTATATTAGTTGCATTGTATTATAAGGCATACATTATGGAAGAAGAAATTTATGGTTAATAATCTGAACTTCAAAAATTCAAAGATAATGAATTTGATTTGATGAAAGATTATAAATTGGACCCATGAATGGATGCTATACACTGAAGGGAGAAATTTTGTCAAAAATGCTATATTCTACCATGTTATTTTATTCTGCTCTTCAAACAAACATTATTCTTCTCAGTGTTTCCTGGATTTATATTTGATGAAAAGCAGAAGAGTCTTAAGATCTGGAGCTTGGGTCCAAGAGATACAAAGATTATCTGTATCTAGATTGACTAGATTGAATTTCATCTGTGGCGCTGTATATGGATTTATAAGCAGCATCTCTAGGAGTGATTATTGCCTGTGTTCCAACTAGCATGAAAACAACAAAAGAAAGAAACAAAGAAAAAGAGAAATAGAAACAAAGAAACAAAGAGGAAGGAAGGAAGGAACAAAGAAAGAAAGGAAAGAAACAAAGAAAGAAAGGAAAGAAACAGAAAGGAATGAATAAAGGAAAAAATGAATCAAAGAAGCAAAAAGAAACAAAGGAAGGGAGGAAACAAACTGAACATCTACTTCAAATCACCTCCATAGTTTCCCATCTTTAGGCATCAGCTCACCTGGAAAAACATACCAATGTCTTCAGAACAGTCTAAACCTGATGTCCCAATCCAATTATCACCTCAAACCCCAACAAACATACTTCATTATTATATACACTTTTATGCTTCAAAATAAATAATTTCTAATGAATTTCACCTTCTATTGTTATCAGATAAATATATTTAAAAAATTTAAGGAGTCACAAAACTATTGAAATCTAAAACACAGATTTAGGTTCCTCCATAAAGTTTTCCCTACAACTTACTCTGTGTGCTTGTAAATAGATGAATGAATCTTGAGTCATTTCTATAAGAATGTTTGTCTGCTTTCACAGGAAGGCATTTTCATATATCTACTACCTCTTTTGACTATCTTCTGATACCACAGAAGGCCCAGATACCAATACTCTGTACTGGTAGTATACATATTTACAGTATTATTAATTTTCCCTACTGATATCAGACCCATGGATTTCTTTACTAGACACCTGTCTGATTATTTATGAATGGACTCTTTATGCCTTACCCTGCCTTAAGTCTACCTTAGAAATTACTCACCACACCAAAAAGATGCACTGACTGACCTACAAGGGTGGAAAGTTAAGCTCAATTACAAGAACAATGTATTTAATAGCTATCTTTCTGGCATTGTCTGTAGGGATCCAACATAAAGCCCCCACCACCCAGTTACCAATTAATACTTTTTGTTCTTCTTCAAATAAAGATCTAACAAGATCTCTTTTCTTATTGGGGCCTCAGGGAACATCCCCAGCAGGGAATATTTTGAACAGCATACTCCAGGGTGCCTTGCCAAGAAGAAGCCAAGGCCCTACAGCCATAATCAAGTAGAGGTTTCCTACCAAGAAAACAGGACTACCAGGTTCGATGACCGAACAAGATCTGATTAGTGAAGTATTAGGAAAAATACAAGAGGCAGGATGACTTTGTGTGACTTTTAGTGGAACTATAGAATAATGAATTAATAAGTAAGAGCCCTATAAAAGAGAATCTAGTCAGGGTAGGGTCAGATAATATTAGAAATATCTTCTATACCTGAACTCAAAATTATGAAGACAAAGATAAGCCAAGTTTATTTGGTATTGCCAACCATATGTTATAATGAATTAGTTCGGAATTTTTCCTTTTGATAATCAAATTCTCTACATTTGACTGTCATCTCATTCATCAAAATTAATCTAAAATATGGTAGCCTGTTAATCTATGGCACAACATCCAAGAGTATGAAGAATCTGAGCATCTTATTAGTTAAAAGGAATCGGATAAGAAGGGGAGGAAATAGGGAAAGGGGAAGAACAAGTAGTCAGGGAGGCAATAGCAGAAAACTTTCCCACCCTCTGGAAAGAAGCTCCAGAGCAAATTCAGGAAGTGAAGAGAGTTCCTAATAAAATAGACCCTAATAAACCAACACCAAGACATATAGTAATCCAAATGGCTAAAAACAATGAGAAGGATGAACTCCTTAAAGCAATAAGGGAAAAAAAAAAAAAACCTCAAGTACAAAGGAAGGAACATAAAGTCAAACCAGATCTCCCATTTGAAATAATCCAAGCAAGAAGACAATGGAACAACATATTTAAATGCCTGAATGAAAATAATTTCCAACCAAGGGTCCAACACCCAGCAAAACTCTCATTCATTTGGGAGGACAGAATAAAAACATTCTCAAACAAAAACGAACTTACATTATTTGTGCAAGCAAAGCCGATCCAAAATAACCTACTCAGAGATGAATTACACAATCCAAACCCCCGATTGTAAGAAAAACCACCCTACACAACACAACTGCACAACAGTCCTCTCTCTCAATAATCTCCCTAAATGTTAACGGACTAAACTCTCCCATTAAGAGACACATAGTAGAGGACTGGATTAGAAAACATAAACTGAATTTCTACTGCCTGCAAGAAACACACCCTACAAGTACAGGATAAGCACAGGCTTAGAATAAAGAGATGGAAATTAATTATTCAGGCCAATGGAAAACAAAAAAGAGCAGGGACAGCCATACTTATATCAAACAAAATTGCATTCAACCTCAAGAAAGTGATCAAAGACAAGGATGATCACTACTTATTAATCAGGGGAACACTAGACCAAGAAGTACTAAGCCTGGTCAATATTTATGTACCTAATGTATAGCCAACAAAGTGTGTGAGACAACTGCTCACAAACCTGGAGAAACACATGAAGGGAAACGTGGTAATAGTTGGAGATCTCAATACCCCACTATCACCACTGGATAGATCCACCAAACAGAAAAACAGCAAAGAAATAAGAACCCTAAATGAAAAATTAGAAGATCTGGGGCTAATAGACTTACATAGGACCTTCCACCCCGAGAAAACAGAATACACATTCTTCTCAAGCCCACATGGAACATTTTCTAGAATAGACCATGTCTTAGGATACAAATCTAACCTATAGAAGATCACAAATGTAAGGATCATTAGAAGCACCCTAGCAGATCACTATGCAACAGAGGTCAAAATTGACTGCAAGAAGAAGCAATGGAGAAAAACTAATACCTGGAGATTAAACAATATGCTGCTCAACAACAGCTGGATCAAAGAACAACTCAAGGAAGAAATAAAAAGATTCCCTGAGACAAATGATAATGAAGAGACAACTTGTCAAATTTGTGGGACACAGCAAAAGCAGTAATTAGGGGGAAACTCATAGCAATACAGGCCTATGTCAAGAAACAGGAAAATGTCAAAAACCAACAGTTTAAAGGATCACCTCAAGGAATTGGAACAACAACAGCCAAAAGGCAAGAAATAATAAAAACCAGAGCAGAAATAAACAGCATAGAAGCTAAGAAAACAATACAAAAAATCAATGAGACCAGGAGTTGGTTTTTTTGAAAAAATAAACAAGATAGACAAACCACTGACAAAACTCACCGAAAAAAAGAGGGAAACACCCAAATCAGTAGGATCATAAATGAAAGGGGAGAAATCACAACAGAACCCCAAGAAATACAACATATTATAAGATCGTACTGTGAACAACTATAATCAGTTAGGCTAGAGAACCCAGTAGAAATCGACAGGTTCCTGGAAAAATACCATCTCCCGAGACTGGATAAGGAAGACCTAGAAAGCCTAAACAGGCCAGTCACTTCAGAGGAAATTGAAGATGTAATTAAGAAACTCCCTAAGAACAAAAGTCCAGGTCCTGATGGATTTACAGGAGAATTTTATCAGACATTTCGAGAAGGCTTACTACCACTTTTCCACAAACTCTTCCAAAACATAGAAGAAACAGGAATCCTTCCCAACTCCTTTTATGAGGCTAATATCACACTCATTCACAAAGATGGCAAGGAAACCACCAAGAAAGAAAACTACAGACCAATCTCACTAATGAACATAGATGCAAAGATTCTCAACAAGATCTTAGCAAAACGAATCCAGCACTTTATCAAAAAGATCATACATCATGACCAAGTGGGCTTCATCCCAGGAATGCAAGGTTGGTTCAACATACGCAAATCAATCAACATCATACATCACATCAACAACAAGAAAGACAAAAACCAAATGATCATATCAGTCTATACAGAGAAGGTGTTTGACAAAATCCAACACCCTTTCATGTTGAAAAAACTCAGCAAAATAGGGTTAGAGGGAACCTTTCTCAAGATAGTTACAGCTATCTATGAAAAGCCCACAACCAACATTATCCTTAATGGTGAAAAACTAGAAGCATTTCCACTAAAGTCAGGAACTAGGCAAGGCTGCCCACTCTCTCCACTCTTATTCAACATAATATTAGAAGTTCTAGCAATTGCAATCCGACAAGAGACAGAAATCAAAGGAATCCAGATTGAGAAAGAAGAACTCAAACTATCTCTTTTTGCAGATGATATGACGAAATGCATCGAAAACCCTAAAGAGTCCACAATAAAGCTCCTAGAAACAATTAACCAATACAGCAAAGTGGCTGGCTACAAAGTCAATTCACAAAAGACAGTAGCGTTTCTCTATACAAATAACGAAGAAGAGGAGAGAGAGATCAAAAATACAACTCCATTTAAAATAGTATCACAAAATATAAAGTACCTAGGAATCAATTTTACAAGGGAAGTGAAGGACCTATACCAGGGAAACTTCAAAACACTCCAGAAAGAAATTGAAGAGGATCTAAGGAAATGGAAGGACATCCCATGCTCATGGGTAGGAAGAATCAACATTGTCAAAATGACTATCCTACCCAAACTACTATATAGATTTAATGCAATACCGATCCAAATTCAGACATCATTCTTTAAAGAATTAGAACAATCAATCATAAAATCCATCTGGAACCACAAAAGATCCAGGATAGCCAAACACATATTGAAAAACAAAAAGCTGGGTGGCATCTCTTTACCTAACTTGAAACTATATTATAAAGCCATAGTGATCAAAACAGCATGGTACTGGAACAGAGACAGGACCACAGACCGGTGGTTAGAACAGAATTTCCAGGCATGAACCCCCAGATATACAGTCAACTAATATTTGACAAAAGAACCAAGGACTTGAAATGGAACAAAGAAAGTCTCTTCAACAAATGGTGTTGGTACAACTGGAAAACCACATGTAAGAAATTCAAAATAGACCCATACCTCACTCCTTATACAAAAGTCAACTCAAAATGGATCAAATGCCTTGAAATTGAACCTGAATCTATAAAGTTTATAGAGAACAAAATAGGTAGAACACTCAAAGACCTATATATCAAAAAGGCCTTCGAGGATGGAGCACCAATGGCAAGAACCTTAGCATCAAACATAAACAGATGGGACTACATCAAGCTAAAAAGCTTCTGCATGGCAAAAGAAACCCTCCTCAATGCTAGAAGACAGTTAACC
>PVKC010050691.1:0-10529 GCA_004027635.1 Crocidura indochinensis
ACACACCCCTCCTATTTTTTTTATTTCCTTTTAGACACTGGTTTGCTGAACATTTCACCAAAAGGAATTATCACCAGGAGACTGGGCTTTTTGCTATTTCTTGAACACACCAGTACTTACTGTACCATTCTTTTTTACTGTAATGATTTTATCAAAAATATAAATGACTCCATTTTCATTTCATTTGGGTCATTTCTTTTGCTTCCTAGTTCCTTGTACTACTTTGTACTTAGTACTTCCTAACTACTTAATAAGATATTTTTGGTTCTCTTATCAGATATTGTCTCTGTAAATTCAAGCAATTAATTATGTTAATGTCTATAAATTGCCAAGTATTGGTAGATGCTTTTTTAAAAATGTATTTAATGACCAAGAAATAAAATTATTTCATATAATATTTTATTATTTTCATAGTCTCTATAGAAATTGAAAAACATTTTTTTTTTTTGGTTTTTGGACCACACTCGGTGACACTCAGGGGTTACTTCTGCCTATGTGCTCAGAAATTGCTCCTGGATTGGGGGATCATATGGGATGGTGAGCAATCAAACTATGGTCAGTCCTAGATCAGCATGTGCATACAAGGCAGACAGATGCCCTATAGCTTGCACCTCTAATCCGGTCCCAGAGCTTAATTTTTTTTTTTCGGTTTTTGGGTCACATCTGTCTGTGCTAAGGGAGAACTTAATATTTTTATAAAAATTTGTAGATTTGTAAATTTCTTCCCTATAGATCATAAACCCTATGTCCAATTTTTCTTTCTATATATAAGACTTAAGTAGTAGGTACATAAATAATTTTTGTAAAGATATAAATAAATATACTTACTGTATTTTGTAAAAGGAAAGGAATACTTATAAATGAAGAAAGCTAAGAATGCCAGCTTTGTTATGTCATCTATGATGGAAATAGAAGGAAACTGCAATACCTTTAAGACCTGATTCTTTTTGCCCTTTTCTCAGCATAAAGGTTTCCATCTGTAAGGGAAAGTTTTCTGGAAACAGTAGCTTAGGAAAATACACAACATAGAGCTGTTATAATTGCCATGTTTATGCTGAGTTCTGGGTTTAGCTGGCTTGAAACAGTTTTGGTAAAAATAAACTTTCACTGAATTTTAGGCAATCAGTGCTTCCAATAAGCACTGTCAACATGACCTTTAGTGGTACCAAAATTTCTCCTTCACTAAGTATTTAACTGGCTGATCAACCCCTATGGCTTCCTGTCTGCTTTTCCTTTTCCCTCAGCAATTTTAATGTTGGACTAACAACAAAAATACACAAGCCTTCCATTGGGAAGATTTCTGGCCATAATTCAAAGGGCCTTGAAATAAGAAAATTGAGATGGGTGAGGGGAAGAATAGCAGTACAGAGTTTATGTTCCCTATATCATAATGCATAGTGAGCCTCTGTTGAACAATAAACTATAGCCCATTTTACATTTTCTTTCCTAGAAATATATTTGCCTTTATCATAAATGAAGTAGAAGTTTTAGGAACAAAATAACTACTTTTGCTTCATAATAGTGCTTATAATAGTGATTCTAATTCTCTTAAACTAGGTCATTCCAAAGTTCTTAAAATTCTCATTCCAGTTTTATATTTATTCTTGGAACCTCTTAATTAAATACTCTCTTTCATTACTAAGAGTATTGATCTCAATATTAGAAGGTATTATTAAAAGTTTGAATGTAATGATACCAGTATTTTATGAGATACAATGCATTTTGTTTTAGGCTAGTTTATAGGTAAACTGAAACAAGCTACATCATGTAATATATTGAAACATGAAAAAAGTAACATCATGTAAAACTCATCTAGCAGCTGAACTAATGACACAGGCATAAAAGCAGTATTTTATGTGTAATATCTCACTTTTTTCTTTTCAGCTGTTTTTTTTTTTTTTCGTTTGTTGGTTGGTTTGGTTTTTTAGACCACACTTGCAGTGCTCAGAGCTTACCACTGGCTCTGTACTCAGGCAGGGACCACTATTGGCAGGACGTGAGTGGGAAGGGGACATATGCAGGGCAGGAGATTGAACTTGTGTTAGTCACTGCCATACTATCTTTTCTGCTTGCTCCTCCCCCATCCCGTACCTCATACCTTTCAACTTATTAAGGTAAAAATGAAAAAGATTACAGAAAATTTAAAGCATATATTGTGAACCTTAGAGATAGCTCATCCTTTCAAATTCTAGACCCTGAGTTCAATTACTAAACAGTACCTCAATGCTTGGACCAAACATTGTCAGGTCCACATAGTTAAGTCAAGTATAGCTGGGAGTGATCCCCTAGAATGCCTAAAAACACAACTTAGAATCCCCTAAAACACAACTTAGGAGGTTCTCCAAAATTTAATAAATTAAAATAATAAAAGGTACAATATAGCAATCTAAAAATTTTGTGAAATCCATTGTAAAAGGATTCCCACTGTTTGTTTATGTATTTATTTGAGTTTCTGGACCACATCCAGAATCAGAGAGGGCTACTCCAGAATCTGTACTCGGGTATAATCTGTCAAGTTCAGGAAACCATAAGGGATATTGGGGATCGAACCTGGGTCAGCTGTGTGCAAGGTAAAAGCCCTACCTGCTGTGCTATCACTCGAGCCCCCATCCACCATATATTTATTTAACGTACTAATAAGTACTGATATGTCACCTAATTTTTATGCTCAATACTCAAATTCCCCGTTCTTATATTTCAATTTTCTAAAATATTCTTTAGACAAACCACAAAGTGTATTGTTTTATGACTTAGAAACAAGGTCATGGGGCCCAGGAGATAGCATGGAGGTAAGGCGTTTGCCTTTCATGCAAAAAGTGTCTGCCAGGAGCAATTTCTGAGCATGGAGTCAGGAGTAACCCCTGAGCACTGCCGGGTGTAACCCCCAAAAAAAAACAAAACAAAAAAAGAAACAAGGTCATGCTTCAGATATGCATACTATAAACAGTTCTGCAGTACTAAAGGGTCTGCTTACCTTAAAAGTAGTGGTACCATACAGCTTGGTGGTATGAACTGTCTCTGGAAGTACATTAGTGATATTGGTGATAAATTCTTCCAAGTATTTACAGGATTTCTCCAAGTGTGTTGTATTTATAATAATCTGTACAAGCTAAAATATAAAATATATACAAGTAAGGGCCACAAGACATCCCAGGTTGAATAGCTTAGTATTATTCTGCTGGTACATGAAAACAAGATGGCAGAACCATCTTTACAAAGAGTACTGTCAAAGCACAGGCTTACCTAGCATTCCATTATAAAGCCCTTCCTGACCTCCCAAAGCATCTTGTATTCCTTACAATTATCAAAACACCTCTCACTCTATTTTAAACACATGTTGTATTAAAAAAAAACTCAAACTAAAACTTATAACCAGGGGTCATAGTGATAGGACACAACACACAGCTTTTGTCTTGCATACAGCTGACCCTGGTTCGATCCTTGACACCCTAGATGATTCTCCTAGCCCTTTAGAGGTAAACCCAGAATATAGAGCCACCAGGGTAATCCCTGAGAACCACTGGGTGTGTTCCAAAACCAAACAAAATTAAAAAAATTAAAGTGCCTAGTTTTATTAGGTAAGATAATCTTACATTTATAAGAAAACTTACTACCAAATAAATTAAACCTCCACGTTAAAAATAACAGAAATCATAAGAATAAGCTATAGGTTTGATAACTAGACATTGATTGCAATATAATATTAAGTTGCATTAGCATATAACAAACAATTGGCATTGATATCAGAGAATCCAGGAAATAAGCTACTTATACATTCATGAATTTGAAAATTATGGATTTTTCTGAGCTGTTTCTTGTATGTGTGAAATGCTAATAATTCCAATTTTACAGTGAGTCTATCATTAGCTCTAATTTTTCTGCACTCAGAAATCACTCCTGGCAGGCTAAGGGGGCCATATAGGATGTCAGGAATCTAACCTAAGTCCGTTCTGGGTCAGCTACAAGCAAAGTTAAAGCCCTACCTCTGTGTTATCTCTCAGGTCTCTAACTCTAATATTTCATACTTTGATTCTGCTCTATGTAAAAAGTAAATAAGTAGTGGAATCTACAATTTATTTTAACTATGTAAATTTATATACCAGAATCAAAATTAAAACAAAAATAGAATATGGAGTGGAATAATTTCTTTGTCTTTATTTTCTATCTTTAACTTTTCCTTTTCACAAAAATATCTAGTAGTAGGGATGCAGCAGGCAAGGGAGTTATGGGTAAGCAAGACTGTAGATGAATTAAGTTTTTTTAAGTCTAGTGAGATACTATGGTTGGAGCAATAGCACAGTTTTGCAAAAACAATAGCATTTGTTTGCCTTGTTTGTTACCATATAGCCAGCCCGAGTTCGATCCTCGACATCCCATTTGGTCCCATGAGCTTGCCAGGAATAATTTCTAAGTGCAGAGACCCAAGTAACCACTCCTGGGTGTGGCCCAACCTTCCCCATAAGAGAAAGAGAGAGAGAGAGAGAGAGAGAGAGAGAGAGAGAGAGAGAGAGAAAGTCTATAGTAGAGAGAGTAGATAGATAATACATAGGGACAGGAATTTAGAAATATAGAGAAAGGAGGCAATATATGTTATAATAATTGAATTGTATTTCAAACCAATGTTTCACAATGGGTATAGGTACAACTATCATACCACAGGATAGTAAAGAAGAATATTCATAAGATTATACTAATAAGTATATTTTTACCACCTCAATAGCACTTTATAAGGGTTAAAATATAATTAATTCTCAAAAACTAGATGGCAGCTCACACTGACACTGATTTAGTAATGGGCTGGACTAAGGAAAAATGTGCTTTTTTTTGTTAATTTTTAGAGTAAAATATTTGAACACTGTTTTTTAATATCTTTATTTATACAGTTTGATTACAAACATGTTTGTAGCTGGGTTTCAGTCATACAAAGAACACCCCCACCCCACCCCATCACCAGTGCAACATTCCCATCTCCAATGCCCCAAATCTCCCACCCACTACCTCTACCCACCTGTATTTGAGACAGGCTTTCTACTTCTCTCATTCATTCACATTGTTAATGTTAGTTGTCAGTGTAGCTATTTCTCTAACTGCATTCACCACTCATTGTAGTGAGCTTCATATTGAGAGTTGGACCTTCCAGTCCTCTTCTCTATTCTGTATTGTAAGAATTATTACAAAAATGTCTCTTACTTTTCTTAAAACCCATAGATGAGTGATACTATTCTGTGTCTATCTTTTTCCCTCTGACTTATTTTACTCAGCATAATAGATTCGATGTACATCCATGTATAGGAAAGTTTCGTAACTTTATCTCTCCTGACAGCTGCATAATGTATCATTGTGTATATATACCACAGTTTCTTTAGCCATTCATCTGCTGAAGGGCATCTTGATTGTTTCCGAAGAAAAAGGGGCTTTCTAACATACTAAAAAATCAGCTAGAGTAAAAAAAGAGCCAGAGTGATTGGGCTTGACATAGAATGACCACACTCATTTGTGGGATATATTTTTAAAAACATATGGTAATACTACCCAAAGACAATAGACATGAGATCAGAAGAACTGGTCCGTGATAGGAAACTTTACACAAAGAGCAGGAGATTGCAGTTAAGGCAGAGAAGGGACCACTATGACAATGACAATTGAGAATAATCACTCTGAGTAGAACTAGGTGCTGAAAGGATGTAAAGCAATATGCATAATACCCCCCTCAGTAACCACATTGCAAATCAGTGGGGCGTGGGAAGAAAGGAGGAGGAAAGAGAGGAGGAGGAGGAAGGAGGGGGAGGAGGAAGAGGAGAAAAGGGTGGAGGAAGAGGAGGAGAAAGAAGATGATCTGCCATAAGCAGGCAGGAGGTAGGTTGTAGGGAGAACAGGACATTGGTTAAACTCAATCATTAACAACTTTATAACTGTATTTCACTGTGATTTAAATAAATATGAAAAAATTTTAAATCAGCTTTTAAGACCTGAGGAAAATAGCTACTTCTAAAATATACTGATAAAGTACAAAGACCTATGATGTGATTTCAACAAAGATGACAACTTCGGTCAATACTGGGTCCAGTAATCTGTATCATTCCTATTACTCACCAGATAAGTGAGCTTATATAATATAATTAATTTATGTTAACATACAATTTATATATTTTACATGTTATATGAAAATACATTATAATAGAAATAATATGAGTAACTGAATCTTCTCAGGTGAGGCCAAACTATGGGCTGAAAACTGAGACACTTTTGGAATGGGGATAGCCAAACCTCCCATACCCACTCCACCATTGGAAAACCCAGAAACCTCCACCCACACCCACCATCTTGCCTGCAGAATAAAATAGCTAGCTCCTCTACCAAACTCCAGAAGAAAATGACTATCGATACTTCTCAGATAGTCTACCCAGGCTGATGCCTCTATGCTATTCTCAGAAAGTGGGCACACCCCCCATTCTGCATGAACCACAATTCCTAGGACCACAACCGACACCCTCCAATGAAAACAGTCCAGCTCCACATCTTGACCATATCGAACTAGCACACTGCCATGCTACCAAATTTGTTTCAGATCGATAGATCCTGGCCCATGCTTGTGGTCACAGCATCTCAAAATTTCATAGTAGTGCCAGCCCAGTAGAAATACAGCAAATTCAGAGGGAATGTTACGTAGAAATTAACCAAGCTCAGTGAGCCTAAGAGTAACAGAGAAGGTCAACGATAATCAACCCCAGCCCCTTAAATCTTTATAGACAATGACTTGAGTAATGGAATAGAGAAATACAACAATCACTTCAAATTGGTCCTTATTGATCTAAGTTTTGATCATTCCATTGTCCGTGTGTTGTAACAATATGAAGTAAATTTGTTTGTGCCTGCATGGAGGCAGGCTAAGGGGAGTAGAAAACTAGGAACACTGAAAAGGGAAGGTCACACTGGTGGTGGGATTGGTGTTTGAACATTTAATGCCCAAGACAACTATACTATGAACTTGGTAAATCACAGTGTTATGATCATTTTAATACTATATTAATAATAAGAATAAATAAATTTAATAAAAATAAATCAATAAAATATACATAGTATATTTATATTGAAATGTAAAATGTAATTAGTTCATATTAGTCATGAGTTCCTTTCCATCAGTTATAGAATTTAAACTTGGAGATTCTGAACTTTAGACACACATACTGTCTTCTATAAAACTATCCAAAAAATTAGCCTTTAATTTTAGAGCTCTCTAGGAATAAGTACTCAACAAGCAAATTATCACCCTCCTTTCAACATCTCTCAGAGGATAAAATAGTTAATTTTTTTTTAAATTGTCTTAATTAAATCACTCTTTGGCAAGGTGGTAGCAGCTGGCAAATCTGTCATGATATTAAAATCAGAAAAGTAAGAGAGTTAATTTTGAGAGCCAAAGACTTTCTATTTTAAAATCAGCATTACCAACTGGGAACACATTCTATCTATCAAAAGAAATCCTAATAATAAGGAGAAATCGTGTCATATTATAGAAATAAAAAACAGTGGCAGTCAACGAGAAAATTGTCCTGTTTTGCAGGATATTGGCAGTTAAAAAAAAAAGGAGGCGGCTTCACTGGGTACAGTAGTAATTTATCATGACTTTTTAAAGATCTGTCAACACAAAAGATCAACATGAATTACATCAATTGGCTGTCAGTCACTTTTGAAATGTTTCATTGCTGAGCATAGAATAGACTATTAAAACACTCTAGGATTACAGAAGATACCATGTCATTTTCAGAAGGAATATTGTCTGTTAATGAGGCCTAAGTGATCTCTACTCCTGAATGACAGCTAACCAAAATCCTTATAAGGGCATTTACAAATGTAAAGCCAGATGCTTAGGGGATAATTTTGAACTTAAGGATGAAATGAAGCAATTTCAGGTATCAACTTCCATCAGAGTTTGAGCTCCTTTGATATTTTTATCCCCTCCTTCCCACTCTTCTTGCAGAAATATATCACTGTAGCAATCACAACTGTCCTTAATATGGTTTTCAAAGACATGGAACTAACAGAGAATGAATATCAGTTATCTCTTATATAAAGTCTATAAAAACTGCCAGATGAAGAAAACACTATGAAATAAACATTTCCTCTCTTAAACTAGACAACAGGAGAAATTTAGTTTAAAAATCACAAAGTTTTTTTTTTTTTGCTGTCCTCCCTTTAGTATCAGTAAAAATAAAAACTAACTAGAAAAGTGTAGCACATTGTGAATATAATTTAATACTGCATCAAACTACAGAAGAGCCTCAATCATGAAGACACATAAATTCTTTGTTCTTGAGAAACTTCGGGAAAGAAAACATCTTTCATGCCTACAATCATTTAAAACTAAGACCTAGCTTGAAAGGTTTCCATTCCCAACTACAAACCAAGTCATCTTACATTAGAATTGATATTAGTTTGTTTTACAAAGACAGAAAGTTTAGTATATTGAAAATCCAAAAGGGCCAATACGAAGTATGAAAATGAGAAATCATACATTTTGGTAGTCAACCTTTTGTACTTTGTGTTGGTCCACTTGGACATGAAAAAAAATAAAGTATTAAATAGCATCCGGCAATCTCATTTATAAAAATACCACATTTCACTGCATGATTACTGTAGATTTTATGCCCAATTTCCCCCACACCCAAGGTTGCTTGTGACCCCAATTTGAAGCTTAAAATATTTTGCTGGAAATACTTAAAGACAGGATGCAACAATTATACAGTGGCAGCAATTAGGCAGTGAAATACCTTAAACTCTCCATATAACTTCATGAAATTTGATTCATTTCACTCAGGTACAAAACAAAATAGTTGAATACATATTTTATACCATTTCCAAGACAAACAGCTAAAATAATTGAAACCACTGGTTCTCAACTCATATCTACTACAAAGAAATAACTTAAATACAAAATATTTTAATATAGTAATTGACAATGTCATTGCTATTAATAATAAGGGCTGCAGGTGGGAGGTAACAGAATAAAAACATAAAAAAAGAATAAAAACATTTATTCATCAATCTAAATTACATTAATGTGAACCATTAATCATTCACACAGGCCTCCTGAGGCACAGTTGTAAACATAAATATATAAACATCAATAATGGCATTACTAAGAACTCTGAATTTCTTTACCATGAAAAGTATCTACCTTTAGGTACTTCCTACCTACTTACTCTTTATCTTTTCATTCTCTGTGTACCATGTGACTAGGATAAAACTGTACACATTCAATACAGATAAAAACATCCCTGTCCTCAAGGAGTAAAGACAAAGCTTATATAATGTCAGAGAATATTAAACACTGGAAATAGAATAAAGATGAAGAGAATTTGGTGATGTTAGGCCCCAGTTATTCTGAAATATAGTTAAGAAAGATTTCTTTAAAATAATGACATTTGAAGAAATTTTAAAGTGAAGGCATGATATTTCCATATAATATATTAATTATATTCAGTCCTTTAAAAATTTTTTGTCTGTCTATCTATCTATCTATCTATCTATCTATCTATCTATCTATCTATCTATCTATCTATCTATCTATGTTTTTGGCCACATCTAGCAGCTCTCAGGGGTTATCTATCTATCTATCTATCTATCTTTCTATCTATCTATCTATCTATCTATCTATCTATCTATCTATCTATCTATCTAGGCTTTTTGCCACCCCAGCAGCTCTCAGGGGTTATTCCTTGCTCTGCACTCAGAAATCACTCCTGGCAGGTACAGGGGACCATATAGGATGCCGGGGATTGAACCAAGATCCATCCCAGGTCGGTAGCGTGCAAAGCAAACACCCTATCACTGTACTATCACTCCAGCCGCAGTGCTTTTATATTTTAAGACTTTTTCTTCACTAAGAAGCAAGGGGTTCCTTTGCTATTAAGATGAAGATTTTAAAAGATGAAAATAATTCATCTTCAAAATTTCCTTTAACTTAATTCTCCGATATTCTAAGATTAACAGACTGGTCATCTATTTCTTTTCTCCACAGGATAATCACATATTTAAATTAATAGAGTAAAAATGGGCTGAGGAGATAGTGGCGGAGGTAAAGCTCTTGCCTCACACACAGGAGACCTTGATTCAATCCACAGGATATATGGTCTAAGAATTATCAAACATGATCTCTGAGCATTGAGCCAGGAGTAAATCCCCAACACTGCCGGGTGTGGCCCAAAAATCAAAAGCCTAACCAAAACAAAATAACTGACTAAAAAAAAAAAGAAAAGAAAAAAATAGACAAAAACTAGATAGGTAAATAAAAATAAGAAAGAATAATAATAATAAATGAAGATAAGAAATAATATATAGGGGCCCTGGCGATAGCATGGAGGTAATGCGTTTGCCTTTCATGCAAAAGGTCATCGGTTCGAGGGCCGGGCGGTGGCGCTGCAGGTAAGGTGCCTGCCTTACCATGCTAGCCTTGGACGGACCATGGTTCGATCCCCCGGTTCCCATATGGTCCCCCGTGCCTGCCAGGAGCGACTTCTGAGCGCATAGCC